>JBCEWC010010587.1:0-17497 GCA_038996855.1 Solanum aculeatissimum | reverse complement strand
TGCTTTTAGTTGCCTTCAAGTCCTTTTCATTTCTAATGTCTCAAGTTATACATCAACTTAGTTGATAGTTGAACACTGTGCATTTTCTAGGTGAGGCTCCTTATTTACCAAGGCTGCAGAATGGACTTTCCCCTTGCATCTCAAGGCCATGGTGCCAATATCTACAACATTTGGTAATACTTAAAAATGTCCTTTACTTGATGCATTGTGCCCATATATGATGTGCTTAGTTGATATTCTGTGATTGTATTTCTCTTGTTTCAGTGGAATACACATTTTATGTGTTAGAGCTCAAAGCAACAAACATTTCATTAGTAGGAGATCTTACCTTATATTCATAGTTGTTGGGGTGTTAGCTGAAAACATGCATCATTCAAGCAAGTTACTACCTATCAAGAAAGCTTTATACACATACAGTAATTATCATGTGCTTTTGCAGATGAATTAGACATTCCTTAAGAATATCTGGAGAGGTTTGTAGGAGTTGCTTAATGAAGCGGCCACCAAATACATGGGCTGTAAGAAATTTTCACAGTGATTTTTCGCCGAATTTTCTTTTTGTGATTCAACCTTTTAAGTCTTTGATGTCTGAGAATCACTGAACAATATGTAAGATGTTGAATAGAGTTGCAGCCCATCAAGAGGTTCTTCATGTAATGTACATTGAAATTGTGAAAGGATGTCACTGTGCAGTTAGTGCGCTAATGGTTAAACGGTTAACGGCTACAGTATTTTGAAGGGCGCTGAAGTACTTGGTCAACTCTCAAAGCTTTGCAGCGTGTTTTTAGTGAGATGTGAAAGCATACTTCAACCTATTTCACAAGATAATGACCAATGCCAAGCACTCCATTGATTTATGTCGACCAGAGGACGACTTGGGAGCAAAAGCTCCACCAAACTGATCAAGCATCCAATGCTTTGGGGCATTGAGTCCCTTCAAATGATTCTGTAGACCTCTAGCCATTATTGCAGTCTACAAATTTCTATGTTTTTTTCCGTTTCGTTGAAGAAGACAAAACAGTGCATATAATGAATATCGAACTATCTCAGTTCCTTCTCCTTTATGACCCAGAAGGCCCCTTCCGTCTTCACTCAGTCAAGGATGAGGAATCCAAGTTAAAGCTTTGCGAGGCTGCTCTGTGCAGTGTGGTTCGACTGATTGTTATGAAGAAACCAAAACATAAAGATCGTGTTGGATAAACTTTTACTGGTTCTAATGGATCATCCCAGTATAGCATTCCATATGCATTGTATGGCACACTTCATAATTGTGTTGCTTTTCATTGAGTCAAAACAAAACTGGACCGAACCATAAGTTTACTATTATGGTATAATTCTAAATAAGCCATATGTGCAAGCTTAGGTACTACAAGAAAAATGAACAGTAAACTCAAACCGATGGGACAATGATTCTTTATTGAGTTTTTCACGCATAACTGATTATCACGCAACCCACCGATTGTGCATATGCTGCAATGTTGTTTCACTATTTCTTTTTTAAAGAAAACATTTATTCTAATATATTGCAATCCAACATACTATGCACACATATGTTTGAAATCTTGCGGCTTAAGTTTAACTTTGAAAGACAGGCAAGGCACAACTGTCTACTTCCCATTATTAAGAGAATCAACACTTGGGTTAATTTAGATGTGTGCAGAAAACCATTAGGCTTGCGTTGCATAAAGTTATTTTCGTTTCTTCTCTATTTTTGTGTGGTGGTCACCACTTAAGGAGGATACACCAAAACACATACATATTGAAAAGGCAAAAGAAGAAGCATTATTAAATGGAAATTGGAAAAACTGTTCATGGGAAGACTGGTAGGTTACCTAGCAATGTTCTTGAAAATATAATGTTATTTTTCTTGCTCTATTGCATTGTCATCATACTATTTTACTTGTGATGACCTCAGCAAAGTCATGGTCCAGGTTGGTGCTAAACAGGGGCCTTAGAAAGATGGAAACTGTGCCATTGAACTGGTGCAAGTCTTCTCATTAGCAATGCATAAGTGTTGACAAGTAGGTAGTTAGTTTTAGTTGTTTGTAAATAACAATTGCATAACAGGCTCGTAGAGGTACTAAAGGAAGTTCGAATGGACGATCACGCATAAGCACAATCTGTCCTGGAGTATGAAGGAAAGCATCCAGTAGGCCCTGCATCAAAAACAACAACGATTCTGCAGTAGTTTAAATCGATGGTGGTCGAAGTAGGTAGTCCAAAGCGGAAGACAAGATTTATTCAACGGGACAAAGGAGGAAGAAGATAGATGTTTGGTGAGAAAGAATATTGCAGTCTGTGTTATATAGAGCGGACATGCGACTGTTGGTTTTGAATTTGGTGGAGGTGTGACGTTTGGGAAGGAGACGTTGAACTGGAAGAAATTTGAAGTCACGTCGTTTGGCAAGGAGGGGTGTGTGCGAAGGGAACGGGAAGTGCGTTATGGCAGCATCGTTGAAAGGAGCAACAGGTAATTTAAGTGAGGGAAAAATAGTAATTTGACAAGTGAGGGTAAAATAGTAATTTGACATTGAGGATTGTGGAGTTGGTGCTTTCTAAGGTAATATAGATAGATATAGATATAGATAATTGCTTACATTTCTTTTCAGAATTTCCAAATTCTCATTATAGTCACTAACATTTTTGAATGTCTTTACACCAACAACTGGCTTCTCAATAAAAGTGTCCATGATCTTACAAAAAAAATCTGCAAAATAACCATAAAAATGTAGTCCAGTTCAGTGGATAAAATCATAATCAACATGTAGTTTACAAAAAAAATAAAACTTAAATATTTTCTCCTTTCCAACTAATATGGAAAGCTTCCATTTTGAGATATCTCAGAAGATTTTTTTAACATTTCAATTTGGACATCTAATGAATGAATGTAATCATCTTGAAGAGATTATTTCTTTTAAAAAATAATAAATCATATGAATATGACATCATTTGATCCCAAGACATCACATATTTTGTGTATAATTCAAATTCAAATCTTAATGTGATATTTTCTCAATAAAACTTACTTAAGAATCACTAAAATATTGTAAACCTTCTTTATTTCCCTTAAGAGAAAGAAGATATATTTACAACAAAGACATACCTAGTATAGTTTCATAAGTAGAGTTTAGAGAGGATAAGATGAATTAAGACCTTAACCCTGCCATTGGGGTAGAAAGGTTGTGATAGACCATGGGCTCAAAAGTGGAGAGATATGATAACAAAATATCAAGATACAAAGAAAATGAAGCAATAAAGAGTCGAACTCCTTGAAGAAAAAGAAACTATATGATTATTAAATATCACTTTAGTAAGTAGTAATAATCTCAAAGTAATATATGTTTGGTAAACACATAAAGTTAAAAATTGAGTTGCCTTTTCAGCTGATCAGCAGTTAGATGTGGTATCAAAAATAACAAAATTACGTACCAAAATTACAAACCAAAGATACAAATCATAGGATTTTCACACACAAATGCTGAAAAGATCATGGCGATTTATCAAATGGTCCTGACGATCACAATAACTTGTTGTTAAGTACGTCTCCCATATCAAGTAAGAAATTTTCTGGCAACCCATCAGAATTTTTCTCTAAATTCTGGTGAAACTTTTCTTTTTTTCTCGTTCTTTTTTAACAAGTACAAAATGTAAAAGTTGTAATCTAAAAACTGTAGCATATGACTACTGATTTCCAGGTAAATCCACTTAAAAAATATAATTCTCCTTCTTCTTCTTCCTTCTGCAATATTGAGTAACATGTGATGGATCACGCGTTCCACATTTATTTGATAAAGGAAAACCACATAAATCAAGGCTTCCAGCGTACGAGTCATTTTCAAATGTGTTAAATTGTGAACCTTGAGAAATGTGTCCAACAACAAGATTTTGAGAGAGGTTTAACTTTTCTAGAACAGTTAGCCTAGTTAATTGTTGCAGAATCTTTTCAGTGAGCCGATTCCAAGCTGGAAATCTGTCATTTATAGCATTATTCCCCATATCAAGAACTTCCAACCCATGACACAGGTACGGGTCCTTCTAATCGATTACAATTCAAGACAACAATACTCAATGAAGTTCTCTGCACACATAAGGGTGGAAGCCTTCCACTGAAATTATTTCTTCTTAAGTCTAGCACAGATAGCTCAACCATGTCACCCAAGCAATGTAGAACCTAGTCACTAAAATAGTTGTCTAATAAAACAAGAAATTCAAGTCTACTCATGTTACAAATGGATTAAGGCAGTGGACCCTGAAGGAAGTTAAATTTAAGATCAAGATACTCTAGTTTATAGTAATGAAATTGTTGTAGGTGGCCTGTTAATGAATTGTGAGAAAGGTTTAGGTACAACAATGAGTTCCACCTCATGTTGCTAAACCAGTAAGGGATTGGACCATGAACCTTATTGTTAGGAAGATCCAAGAAGCCACGTGCTTTTGAATTTCTTAAGAAGTGTGGAAAAGCCTTCAGTTCACAAGATGATAAGAACAAAGTTGTTAGGCTAGGAAAAGTGATTCTTATAGCCTCATTACCCGTGATATTGTTAGATGAAAGGTCAATAAAGGATAGGTTTGTGAGATTCACAAGTGATTGAGGAACAGGACTATTGAGTTAATTATGACTTAAAACCAAATTCTGCAATGTTGAGTTTGTTTTGATCTCACCAACCAGTCTACTGAATGGAATATGATGAAGCTCCAACACAAGTGAAGGGATGCTAAAATTCCAAGATGGTATGGTTCCATGTAGAGAGTTGCAAGAAAACTCCAGTATAATTAACTTTTGAAGCATGGTTACATTGCTAGGCAGTGGACTAGACAGAAAATTACTCGACAAGTCTAAGCTTTGAAGATTCCTCAAGCTTAAAATTAAAGAGGGAAATGGACCAATGAGGCTGTTGTTAGAAAGATACAAATCAACTAGCTCTTGGAGGTTAGAGAAAACATTGGGAATTTCTCCACCAAGGGAGTTAGACCGAAGGTCACATGCGAGCTGCTTCAATTTAGGGATTGTTGGAGGAATATGGCCGGTGAAATGATTATCCCGGAAAATCAAGTCCCTAATTTGTGTAAAGTTTCCAATGGAATCAGGAAAGGAACCGAATAAGCCAAATACTTGAAGGTTCAAGTGATTCAAGTTAGTGGCGGATCTAGGAATTTAAAGTTGTGGATGTTCTCTTAGCTTAACATCTGCGGAATCAAAATTTTTATTAAGGGATTCAAAACATTAAAGGTAAATACACAAGAACCAAAGGGTGCTCAACATTTATTCTATATACACAAAATATAATTTTGAGTATGTATAAATAGTATATTTTTAACCGAACAAAGTTCAAATGAATTCTTTGGGCCTATGTAGCTCCACCCTCAGCTACTAAATATAAAGCATAAGTGCACAAATTTAACACTTGTCATAAAAAGACGATCATATTTGAAATCAGTAGTAAAAACAATCTATATGAACAACTATTCACCATGTTCTTTTTCACTTGTCATAGTTTTCTTTTTCTAGAGTCAAACGATATCAATCTTAAGTAACACTTTAAGATATAATTTTTTAATCATATTGATATAAAAAAAATTATAAATTATAGAACTTTTAGTATATTTTTTTAACATCAAAATTTTAATTTTAAAATATTAAATTATTCTAATATAATTTAGCTTTGAAAATTATAAATTAATTTTTACAAAGTAAAACATGACAATTATTAGGAATGAAGAGAATAGTATGTATTATCTTGAATAAAGAAAAAAGGAAAAATATTTATTTGTATATCCTCTTTTTTAGGAAAAATAGTATAGAACAATTATAAATAAGAAAAAAGTGTGGAGAGTGAGATTTGAACTCAAGTCCACCAACCCAAAAGAAGCCTTAAGCACCCATCTAAAACCATTAGACCAATCAAACCTTTTGTTTAGTGGGTTCTCTATGTTATATTTATACCAATTTTTCTTAATTTCTACATAAACGTATAATGTTTGCTACTACGTTAATGGGTGCTCGAGCACCCGGCGAAGTTCATGTGGGTCCGCCCCTACCTTGAAACATGTCTTAGCCAAAAACTCAACAAAATCCCTGCACAGATAATCTTTACAAAAATAGGCATAACTTCCTCATTCAAACTCCGAATCAAGTGAAACGAAGTGCGTTGGAAAGCTAACTCAAAGAGCTTCAATTTGATTGGTCATAGACTACCTAGTTCTTCATGTGCTAAGAGATATCACCAGTTAAAGTTGACCCTTCCAATAGTTCACATGAAAAGCTTAGCCAATGGGATACCTTTAACCACAGTGACACATGACGACCATAAACCACACCAAACAAGCTTGAAATCAATGAACTATGCATCAATAAAGTTTTCAAAATTCCAGATTGTTACATAAGTATCCCCTTGAATTGCGTTCAAAATCCTAGTGACACAACTTAAGTTAATCAGGGTCCTATTACCCAGGATCCTAGTTATTAGGGTGTATTTATTCCATTTTAGAATAGATCAGAGGGATAAGGTATTAGGACCTTAGTTTAGTTAAAGTGTGTCACACAAATTTTGGTCATAGTTCAAGGGTGTCGCGACCCAAAATCCGAGTATGATGGCACTCACCTTACCCACCAAAGCGAGTTAGGTCAAACCTTAAACAACTCAATATAATGATAAAGTGGAAGATAAACGGTCTAAATAAGATATGCATAGGGAATCAAAACTACAACCTTTCCAGAACTGGTGTCATATGTACAAGCCTCTAAATACAGAATACTCAAATGAAATATAAGTCTCAATGTCTAGTGCTCGAATAGAACAAAATAAAAAAGTAAAAATCTCTAAAAAATTGTTGAAAGGACAAACAACTACCTCTCGATAGATCCAAAGCTCAATTCTATATATCAAAAAGCTAGAAAGGAGGACTGGGATCACAATCTAAAAAAATATAGTAAGGGGTGAGCACCAAACAACAGGGTACTCAACAAATAGAAACTAACCTAAAGTAAAGCAATGATGAACACAAGTAACTCCTTAACTCCCAATCACATACCACCGAACTACAAACCTGCACTCAATAAAGTCCCTACACAAATATAAACAATGTACACAATATAAGCTCGTGAACACAAATCAAACATGAAACCCTATCAGAAATTACATTTCAGGCTCAATATAGCCATTAGAGTCGAATTCAGAGCCTCCTTGGCCCAAAACCCCAGAAAAATTGGTTAAACTAGTTCGGACTCAAAATATTCTTGGAAGCTCTAAAAATTGCAATGAAGTCATTTCTAGCGTTAGTTTCACCATCCAAAATCACTAAAACTAACGGAATTTTGATCCAAGCCTCTAAACTTCGAATGTTGACCAAAGTCAAATTGATGATCCAAAATGAACTAAAAACGCAACTTTGCACCTAAAATCTTCATTTTAACTCCAAATTCAGTTCTGCAAATTTTTCTAGACCAGATTCGACATTCCAGAACTGATTAAATCAATGGAATCAAATTCAGACGCATAAAACTCAAAATGACCTCAAAACTTAAAATTTCCAACCTTAAGCCTTTTAAAACTCTTTCTTTGGACTCTAACTTTTTATGAGATTTTCAAAGTTCGACTTTTGGAATTGACCAAATATGACTCAAGGCAACTTTTGAGAGGAGCAAAATGGTAATTTGGTTGAAAAATGTCAAAAGTGACCTTTGAGGTCATTAGATTATTCACTACTAAAAACAATGTTCATCCTCGAACATGAGATAAGGCACATACCTGAAGACTCAAATATATAAGGGTATTGGACATGCATATCAGACCCTATCTCCCATGTAGCTCACTCTCGGGCCTATGGATCCACTGAACCTTCACTAAGGCGATCTCCTTAGTCCTCAACTTCCTCACCTACCTATCAAAAATAGCCATCGACTGCTTCTGATAAGTCAAATCAGGGCTCAACTCAACTGAATCCATGAAAATCACATGAGACTCATCAGGAATATAACATCGCATCATAGAAACATGAAACACAAGATGGACTAAAGATAGGTTGGGTGGCAAAGCAAGTCTATAAGCCACCTTTCCCAGTTTTTCTAGGATCTCAAAAGGACCAATGAACCTCAGACTGAGTTTGCCCTTCTTCCCAAATCTCATAACACCCTTCAAGGGTGAGATCTTCAACCAGACCATGCCACCAACCATGAACTCCAACTTTCTAATCCCCCTATCAGTATAGTTTCTTTGGCAACTCTGGGTTGTCACCAATCTACTCTAAATCAACCGTACTCGCTCTAGGTCATCTCTCAACATATCAACACCCATGCTCTCCACTGCTACCGTGTCAAACCATCCGATGGGAGATCTACATCTCCAACCATATAATGCCTCAAAAGGAACCATTTGAATACTAGAATGATAATTGTTGTTGTACCCAAACTCCACCAAGGCCATGTGCTAGTCCCATCTAGCACCAAAATCAATAACACAGGCTCAATTCATATCCTCTAGTACCTGAGTGGTCCTCTCGGACTGGCCATCGATTTGGGGGTGAAAAGTTATACTCAAATCAAAATAAGTACCCAACCCATGATGTAACACCCTCCAAAAGTGTGAAGTAAACAATGACCCTCGATCTGATACAATAGACATCGGGACTCTCGTCCGGTACAAGTTCCAAACGCAACCCTCTAAACCTCTATCTATTGGTTACAGACCGTAGGACCTCATACAATCCGTAGGGAGGTTCGTATTAAACACTTTAAAATTTTGATTTTCTTCCAACTCTCAGGACCCCTTCTACGAGGTCCTTCTACAACACTTCATAGATGGTTACATCTAAGGCATCAGGGCTAACATTTTTCTAAGTCTCAAACCCCCTTTTTCATGAGTATTTCCTACAACCTGTACAACAATCTGCAGCCTGTACAAGGGCTCATGAAACCAGTGTACCTGCAACTTTTCTAAGTTGTTTCTTTTCATTTCGATTTTCAATTTTCAGGGTATTACAGTCAATCACCAAAATTCAATCATCATCACCGGTAGCCATTATTTGCAACTATCACCACCTAATAGTACTACATCCACTAATCACTATCAATAATTACCATTATTAGTCAATACCATACATCAATAACCGCCATCATCGTTCATCACCACCATTAGTTATTAGTATCAATCCACTAATTATTAGCTCCCACCTACAATAACCACAATTAATCATTGTTGTTAACCACTATACTGTAAGATACTATTCATAACCACCATTATCAATCATAATCATCCCAAATCGATATACAAAATCATCATCGTTAGTCATCACCACCACCATCAATTATCGTACAAAAGTTTTAAAATACTTTATTAGATCAATTTAGTATTTTGTTTATATTTTATAGTTTATTATGAAAGAGACAAATTTTACACATTTTTAGATGTTGAGAATGGGGTTCTCTCACTTTTGGCATAAGGGGCCCCCAGTGGAGGGCTCGCATGATGGGCTATTGGCTCAATAATAGAGTGTGCCCCTGATAATTACGTCATTGTGTTTGGGTTGTGAGGGCTCTCAACCACATGAATAGTTTAATGTACTCACCGACCCCTAACCCTGAGATGTGGATCATCAAAGGCACCAGCATGGAGTCATTCAATGATACGTACGTAGTCAAATGTTAGAAAATTCATTTTCAATCAATAATCTAATTAAAAAGTTTGATACCCTTATTTCAATTATTCCTTTGATTGGATCATTAGCTAAAGCACACTTTTGTACAATATTAGGGCATCCCAAGAGTTCATTAATATTTGAGCTCATTATTGTACCTCATTGATCTGAATGATCGATCTCAATTCAGCTAAAGCACACTTTTGTAACTTAGGGCATCCCAATTATTCATTAATATCTGTGATCATTACTTTACCTCATTGATCTGAATGATCGATCTGAATTCAAAAGGAAAAACTGGTAATAGACACAAAACTATCCATTCTGGCTCTATATTTGTTCGAAGCTCTATATTTGTTCAAATGAAATGCTTTGCCAATTCCACGTGTCTAACTAAAAATCGTTTCTCCCAACTTTTCGATATTCCATTCATTCCCTTGCGCCCTTCCTCCTAGAATCCACAACATTTTGTCAAAATACATCCTTTCTTTTCACCTTAGCAGTCCTATGCATAACCTATATTATAGCCCCAATCATGGCTACTAATAACATAAGACTAGAAAGTAAAAACCAGACGAAATAGTAGGTATAAAGTAAATTGCCCAATTTTTCCAAATTAGTCCAACTTTGTACCTTTTCGGCATAAGCCTTATATCTCAAAAAGGTCGTATTTCTTTGGGTTGATAGTAATGGAATGCTTTCATTATCTAAATAAAGAACATCTCCCACCAAAAGATAAGTCCAATAATACCACTCACTGATAAATAGCACAATACTTATTCGTGAACCTTTGTTATTTGAATATAAAACATCATAACAACAAATGGGAATGAAGCGTTAAAAATCAATGAGGTTTACTCTTCCTTTTTGACGCTCTTAGAACTACTGACAATGGTTTACTTCTTGGGAATGTTAAAAAAAGATTGCCACGTGATTTTTTGAATATGCCTAAATCTATCGCCTTTGCTTCACATGGTTTGATGTCAATAGATACCGAGATTCATATTGAAAATAAAAAATATAGTAATTCAAACTATAAAACATAGAAATAATTGAGATTGATCAGAACAAATAGATATATAGCAAGTAACTTGAATTGCATATTATGTCAATCTCATATATGGAATTGATATTCACATATATCAAGATAATATTGTAGATTGATATATAGATCCATATCAAATGCAATCTCTATCTTTATTTTATTCCAAAGGCAGACAATCTAACAAATAAATGTATGGTAGAAAAAAATATATGAATCTTTCTACCATACTATCTATCTATTAGAATATTGTCTATTCTAGTCCATTCATTTCATTTAAGATATGAAATTGAAATCTTTTTCATTTTACTTTGTCAATTTTGGCTAAGAACTCGGAAGTCAAGTTTCATTCAAATTAGTTAATAATTAATCATTTTGACTGATTGGTTTTACATGAATGATAAGTAGAAAAGTGGTAGGAACTAGAATAAATAGTGCAATAACAATAAATGCAAGAATATTTACTTCCATAATCTTATTGGTTTTTTACTTCGCAATAACTCGAGATTTAATCCCATAGAGATGATAAATCTTTGACCTATAAATTTAATGAATGAATATTACCTCTCATGATCTTGAATCACATCAATATCATGAATAATAATATTTGAACTATCAAATCAATTTATCGTCGAGAATTGAATAGTATAACATAGGAAGGTTTTTTATCCATATGTCCCCAAACTTGGATTGTTGATCCAATCTAAAAAAAAATTATTTATTTATTATTTTTTATTATTCGTTCTTTTTTCTCTCCAATCTATCAAGTTCCTTATTGTACAATCATCTTATGAAATCTCATCAAATAGCTCTTCCACTTTTAGTCGCCATATAGTTACAAACCCAAACAAACAATAAAAGCTAAATGTTAAAAAGTAGGAGTTTAGAACGAACCAAAGATTAATTCATATATTCTGAGATTTGAGAAGTCACGAATTAACCCTACAAATGAAATAAGGATTGAAAGAGTAAGTATTTGCATGCAAAAACTTTTTTTGTTGCAAAATTTAAGACAATACAATAAAAGACAAAATAAGGATTTATAAACAATCTTAACTATGTCGTATTCAGATCTTAATGCAACATCTTAATGTTCAGATATGTAATCTTAATGAAAACGAATGAGGCCTAAGTCAAACAAAGCTTGAAAACACAGATCAATTCTATCCACTTCTGCATACCCTCAATCAAATTCTCCACTCCTGAAGGATAAATTCCATGTGGAGGAGAAAGTTTAAGACAAGGAGATTAACTTCATTTCTCTTCATCCTAGTTATAGAAGGCTTTGGTATGATACTTAAGGCTGCATGCAGAAGGAATGAAATAGTGGGTTGAATGTGGGTGGGTGGAAAGGTTGCAGAATCATATCACAACCTACCATATTTTGTGCATAGATGACACGCTGATTTAATGTGATGCAGATGAATAGCAATTGAGGTATCTTATCTTTTTGGTGTTTAAAGCTACTTCTAGGTCTCTATATTATACTGAGCAAAAACTGTGTGTCAACTCTGCTTGAGTATTCAAGAAATGACAGAGTTGGCTGCAGCAGAGACTCCCTCCTAATTAATTACTTGGCACTGCTTTTAGGAGCCAATCACAAATCTAAAGAGGGCCAAACGGATCAGTGAGAAAGTGGAAAGAAGACCCTCTAATTTTAAAAAAGAGGGACTTATTTTATGGGAGTAGAATAGTAATTGGCAACTATGTACTAATTACACTCAGATGATGTCCATCTTCCGCCGCAGCAAAGATTTGACAAAATGAGAAGGGCATTTTTGTGGGAAGGCAATAAAAAAGGAGGGATAAATTAGTTAAACTTGGACGCTGTAAAAAGGACAGATTTTTTTATTTTAATAAGTCTGGGCCAATTTGCGTGCATCTCAACTAATTCCACGGGATACCTCGAACCAACAGCAGATACCAGATATCTCTATCCACCAAGGCTACAACAGATGAGGAAAAAAAGGAAGGACAGAGATGTTGGAATCAGAAATCTAAGAGCTCCTAATAAGAGCCTTCTATAGGATGGGTTTCTAATTGCAGAAAAAGGAAGATGGAGAACCTTTCACTAGTATTGTTTTGCAGGTCCTCAGGAAGGAAAGAATGCTAAGATGTTTTGACGGGAAGGCTGAGTCTATACAGAACCTGAGATATAGCTCTTTGCATCAATTAGCTATGTGTAACACACTCAATATGAAGTAGATTCATTGATAAACTTCCTAACATTATCACAGGAATAGATTTAGGATCAGGCACAACTTTTCTCAGAATTTTTTAATGATAGAAATTCATCAGGGCCCAGCCCTTAGGTCCAAATGCAGCCTTTGAAACTCGGGGACAGTGGGTTCTCCCCTCTACCCTTTCTCCACTTGAATATCAGGCATCGTTAGCATTGCGAAAGGCTCAAACCTGTGACTTAAGTCATAAGTCCCTCAACCTTTGCCACTAGAACCAAGTGTTGGGGATACTCTCAGAAGATTATTTTAGTGTTGGTTTTTGCATGACAAAAAAAAGAACTAGTCAATATATATATATTAATGAATGTTCTATGTATAGCATGTGTAAAAACAATGACCAGCACGCCGTGCATGCTTTGTTAACTACTATAGTTCTCTTCACAAGACAGGAAAAAGTTTTGCATATTGATAGGGAAAAGCAAGCAAAGACTGCTAACATTACACGAGGAAATCCATCCGTTTTTGAGAAATGGTAAGTGTATTATTAATATAGCACCAAGAAGGCGCTGTCAGAAATACTTACGAGGTGCCAGAAGAATATCCTTTCTATCATAAATGGATTCTATGAGATCTATCACTGCTTCAGCATAAGACAAACCTACACTACATATTATCAGAATACAGATTACAATAGTACTAAGGAGTACATAGTAAAATGACTTGTAAGTAACAAAATGAACTTTAAGCTTTGGCAAGGAACGACCAGGAAGAAGGTGCAGCAAATGCAGCTTAAGTTTTGCCAGTACCAATATCATTAATTCATGCATATTTATAGCAAGAACAGACTAAGTATGTCCTTGTAAAAGCTAGACGTAACAAGTCCAGTGCAAAACAAGACTGCTGACCTTCAACTTGGTAATTGATCATCATGATCAGAGATCCTCACTAACTGCTCTCAGGTTGTTTTAGAGAGCTTTCAAAGGCTTTTGCAGCTTCTATAGTTGTGTCTCTTCTATTAGTCAGTTCCCAAAGCTCCTGAACCTTATCTTTCAACATGCCAACATTAGAATTGGTCGAGTGAACCAACTTGTTTGCAGTCTCCAGCGCAGTGCATAGCTAGAATGCAATAAAGAACAAGAACGGATTAGTAAAGTGAAAACGTACAGAGATAGAGATTTAGACCCATTACCTATTTTGGTAATTACATATGCATAGACTATAAACAATAAGAAATCAATACTCCATGTCAAATATGAAAGGATGTGAATACTGCAAATCATAATGCCACTGGATTCAATTTGGTACATATTACTACCAGCGCTAGATAAGGTTGAATAAAAATATTTAAGATCCCAAGGACCAAAGTGAAAAATACATTGTGTCTCAATTAGTGCCTTATAGAGGTATCCAGTATCCTCTCCATAACCTCTCCTATGAGATCAACTTCTATTACCTCCAGTGTGAGATGCGTCCATGAATGATCTGTGCCAGCAAGTGCCTTGTTCAGCTGCTCATACTTTTCCTAGACAATAAGCAAAATTTTAACTTGCTATGTGATTTAAACATCCAAAGGAAGAATATTATCAATGCATTCACAAAGAAAAATGAACTCCTAGACATTACACGATAGCAAGTAGTGCTATTAACAGAGGTCATATGAAACCAGCTGGTTCCATTCCAAAAGAAAAAAATGTCAATGAATATTGTAGATGAATTCAAGGAATATTGTAGAAATTAAGGTGCACACTTATCCTAAGCCCAGCTGAAGTCTATGTTGCTCGGACTCTTCAAAAGTATTAGTAGGTGCGTGTCGGATTCGCCAAAAATAGTGTATTTTTGGAAAATTTGACATGGATGCGGCATTGAAAGTGAAGAGTCCGCGCAACTTAGGCTGAAGTAGGTACAAAGGTGAATAAAACATAGTTCACTGTTTCACTATATTCTATTAAGACTTCACATTGCTGTTTATCGTCCCATTAATCTAATTTTCATCATCAAGAACCAAGCACTTGCATGAGAAATCGTAGCCCTTAGAGAAGAAAATTGTCAACTTGGTTGCAGCAGTAAGAAAAGCAAATGATTTTGGACACATTGCTTTCATGTACATCAGAAATCAGAATGGAGTGAACATGCAAACACAAATTGTAATGTAAATGATGTATGAAGGTTTTCTTTTTCATTTTTTTTTTTTTGAGAATGTATTATGGTGCATGAAATTAACTACCTCTTTATATTACCCAAGTAGTAGCATCATGATTTTTGTCACAGCAAGTCGTATTTGGCTACTGCAAATTTTTAACTAACTTCACATCAGTTCCAAAGCATTAGTGTCTCCACAATATAGTAATAACAACAAATTTAACTAAATTTTTGCTCACCCGGAGAGTCACATAAGGAAGATATTTGAACATTTTGAACACAAATTGACTTCTCATCACTATAGGAGGCACAAGTAAAACCTTACTCTATTATATCCCCAACACTCCAAAAACAACCAAACCCAACCCAAAGGGATGGAATAGGAAACAACCCTCTAGAACTGCAGATGTAATTGAGTGCTATAAAAACGCAAAATATTATGATAGATGTATGGTTAAAGAAGATTGGACAAGGTCAACACTCCAAGAACCACCCAACCCAACCCGAAGGGGTGGAATAGGAAACAACCCTCTAGAACTGCGGATGTAATTGAGTGTTATAAAAACGCAATATTATGATAGATGTGTGGTTATAGAAGATTGGACGAGGTTAGAAGTAATAAGGTCAAATTATTAAGAGAATTTTTCACAAATAGCTACTAATAAGTATCTTAATTATGTTCCTTATCTACAGGTTGCCTAATTACGCTCCATAGCTATAGTTTCGTTTGCTATGGATAGTTCTGTTTGTATAATTTGTTGCCAATGTACAAATCTGATTATGTAATTCGCTACCAATATACAAATACGGTAAGTAAATTCATTGCTACGGATATTTCCGTTTATATAATTTGTTGTCGCTATACAAATTCATTTGTACAATTCACTTAATTTGCTATCAATATACAAATTCACTTGTATATTTTGCTTAATTCGCTATCAATATACAAATTCATTTGTATAATTCAATGTCAATATACGGATCTATTTGAATAATTCGCTATCCATATATAAATTCGAAAGTGACTCCTAGCAACTTGGATGAAACATTAGTGGCGAGCGATAACTATTTAAAACTATAACTATGATAAATAATTAAGTAGTACTCCCTCCATTGCAAAAAGAGCGACCTACTTTCTTTTATGATTTATTTCAAAAGAATGACACATTTTCTTTTCTAGCAAGATTTAATTTCAACTTTTTACTTGGCATGTTTAAGATCAATAAATTAAAGTATATTTTGATACATTTGACATAACGTTAATTTAGAACCACAAGATTAAAAAGTTTCTTTATTTTCTTAAATTTCATGCAAAGTCAAACTAGGCCATTGTTTTTTAAATGGAAGAAGTATATATTTGCTTAGTTGCATAGTTTAATCAATTATTAAACACATGGAGAACAGAACAACAACATAGCCAGCATAATCAGTCTGGGGAACACATAGAGAATAGAAAAAAGAGGTCGCCTTAGATATTTTGGCATGTGCTATGTAGACCTTCAGATGCACCCGACACCACAATTATGGAAAGTGATAAAGAGTACAAGGTCGGGAAATTTTGCCGAAAGACCTAACATGACTCAGAATAAATGCAGAATTAATAATGAAGAAAACAAAATAGAGAAAAGGATCTATATATGCAACACCAACAAGAATGAATAAAGATAGAGAGTGTGTTATGTGGAAGAGAACCTGAAAGAGGTTGTTTAGATCGGAGGGTTGGAGGGTGGACTTGCAGTCCGGTGAAGGAGTTTTGATTGGGTGCTCATTACCGCCGGAATCACTTTCTCCAACGTCACTCAGTAGATCGCCGATGCATAACAATGGCCCTCCCACCCCTTTCATCTCTCCTCTCTCCTCTCTCCTCTCTCCTCTCTCTGAAGTTCTCTTTTTTCTTTTTTGAGACCGGGTTATTTTGTAATGTTTTCATCTTCCCCTTTATTTTAGATCGAGGGAAGAGTTAAAACTGTCCTTTTAACATATTTGAGAAAATTGTCATCCTTTCATTTATGGAAAAAGAGTTTATTATGACCTTATATTTATGATATATATTATTAGTTATAGGGATACGATGTTCTATTTTAATTGATAGATGAGATTAAAAAGAAAAATATTTTCTTGTATTTTTATTAGTTAAAGTGATTTTAAAAAACCAAGAAAAGGATTCTTTAAAAATAATATTTTTATTAGGATCACAATCACAATATGTTTAAAAAGAAAAGAATATATATTTATTTAGAGAAGAGCATTTTATACCCATTTAGTAACAATAAGGGTATTTTTGGACCAAAGTATTAAATAAAAATTAATGTTGGGTTCAATCTTATATTTATGACATATATTATTTGTTACAGGGGTACGATATTTTATTTTAATTGATAAAATGAGATTAAGAAAAAAAAATTCTTGCATTTTTATTAGTTAATGTGATTTTAAAAAATAAAACAAGAAAAGGATTCTTTAAAAATAATATGTTTATTAGAATCACAATATATTTAAAAAG
>JBCEWC010010586.1:0-17498 GCA_038996855.1 Solanum aculeatissimum | reverse complement strand
GCTTCAATGGAGGCCAAGAGAGTCTTATGATCTTAAGAGAGTGTATAGGAGAGTTCTAATGGATGAATGAGGGTTTAAGGAATGTTTTAGGGATTTAGCAGACCTTAGGGGACCAAAAAGGGGCTTAGAAAAATATTAAATCACGGAAATACCATTAATAAAATGGAACTTTTAATTGTACACAGTGCCCAAATGGCATCTACAGTGCCATCAACAGGTACACGGCCCACCAACCCTGCCGTCAAACCTCCCTTAGCCATTTCTTCCACGAGAACTCTCGGAGGACTTTTTATTACACTTCATGAACCACTTGACGGTCCGTTCAAGTAGTGCCTATCCGTGTAAGGCACCGTCTAACCACACTTACCCTCAAAAACCATGTCCAAGCCTTGGCCTAGCCACTGTCCAACTTGACGGGACAATGGACGGGTCAACCACCACACGAGCCGTACAAGGCTTCGTGGGTTTGGACTTAGCTTAGGGGTGGTTCCAGGCCACCCCAATCTCACTGTGATATCCCACAACACCCTAGATGGACTGTACAATGTTTCACGGTCCGTGCCTCAGTCCTTGGCCACTTTTCTGAGCCTATCTCCAATGGCTTCCGAATTTCAGACAGTCTCACTGTTTGGGCCATATCTCCCTCATCCGAACTCCAAATTGAGTGAAACCACTTGTGTTGAAAGGTTAACTCAAAGAGATTCAATTTGATAACTGGTATCTCACATGGTTCATCCCACATAAACAGTTATGACTATTTGAAGTACGCTACCGAAACTGTCCCTCTAGGCCACTAACTTGCCCAATTTCCATACGGCCACTTAAACTCAACCCATGGCCACCAAAACTCAACCATGTCTTGTAGTACATCCTAGAATGCCAACCATAAGTATATTTCAAAAATTGTTGGGTTGTTACAGTAAAGTCCGAAGTCACTATGGTTTTGAGATATTTTCTTACAAGAGCAACAAACTTCTTTTTTGCTTCTATTAAAGCTCTTAGAATAGATTATGGTTATGAATTTTTCAGTAATGAATTTCAATCCCTTTTGGCAACTCTTGGTATTTTACATTAGTTTTCTTGTGTGTATACTCCCAAACAAAATGGGATTAGTATAAAGGAAGCACAGAACAATCCTTAAGGTAGACAGGGCACTCAGGTTCCACGATGCTATTCTACTAAGATGTTAGGGTGAATGTGTCACCACAACGGTCTATATTATCAATAGAACTTTTACACCTATATTTCCTATCCTTGAACTATCCTCCCCCGATACTCCCACAGAACACCACACAACTATTCCTATCTAGAGGGAGCCTCTTCCTAACCCTTTCTCCCCTGCATCTCCCTCGTTTTCATCAAATATCCCCTCTCTAGCACCTACTCAGGAACCTGCTACTCCTAGAAGGCCATCTAGAGTCAAACATCCTCTTATTTGGATGAATGACTTTTTCACTTCATCCTCCTCCTCCTTTTATGCTTATCCTGTGTCTTCCTATATTACTTACTCTCTGTTCACTAAACCTTATCAACATGTTTTGGCTTCTTACTCCTCTATTTCAGAACCTTCATCATTTCATCAAGCATCTCAAGATCCAGCCTAGATTTAGGCCATACAATTAGAGATTGTTGCCCAAAAAGTGAATAAGACATGGTCTATTATTAACCTTCCTACTAGGAAGACACCTATTGGATATAAGTAGGTATATAAAGTGAAGTACAAAATATCAAGTGCAGTTGAAAGGTACAAGCCCAAGCTTGTGGCTAAGGGTTATAGTTAGAAGGCTATGTTGGAGTAATCAGAGACCTTCTCTCCTATTGCCAAAATGGTCATTGTCAGATCATTAATGGCTCTAACTGCATCTAATCACTGGTCTATCTACCAAATGGATGTGCATAATGACATTCTGAATGGTGAGTTATTACAAGAAGTCTATATATCCATTCTTGAGGGGTTTGCTAGGCAAGAGGAGAATAAGAAGGTCTGCAAACTTCAGAAAGCAGGCTCCTAGACAATGGAATAGGAAACTAACAGATGCTCTAATATAGATAGGGTTCACTCAAAGTCACTATGACTACTCTCTCTTCACAAAAATAGTTGACAAAAAGCTAGTCATTATCCTGGTATATGTAGATGACTTGCGAATCACTGGAAGCAATTACGAGCTAATTAATAAAGCAAGGAAAGATTTGCAACCAAAGTTCAAAATGAAGGACCTAAAAGAGTTAAAGTTATTTCTAGGAATTGTAGGTAGGTCACAATAAGGGATAGTGATGTGTAAAAGGAAGTATGCCTTAGAATTGGTGTCAGAAACTGGTCTAAGTGGAGAAAATCCAACTACAAGTCCAATTGAAATGAACTAAAGACCGACCTCTAAGGAATATGACAAGTATGTTCCTAACAATAAAACTAGTGAGGATGAAGCTATGAAGGATCCTACAGCCTATCAAAGGTTGGTAAGAAGGTTACTATATCTCACCATGACTAGGCCAAACATAGCCTTTGTAGTCCAAGTGCTCAGTCAATACATCCACAACCCAAAAAGATCATGTATGGAGGCTGCATTGAGGGTGGTAAGATATATGAAGGGGACACCTTGGTTAGGACACTTTATTCTGGCTAAAGGGATAAAACAACTATAAGATTTTTGTGATTTAGACTATGGTGCATGCCTAGAGACTAGAAGATCTGTAACTGGGTATATTGTGCAACTTTATGGAGCACTGATATCCTGAAAGTTAAAGAAGAAAGAAACCACATCCAGAAGCTCAATTGAAGCTGAGTTCAAAAGCATAGTTGCCAACACTATTGAGATCACTTGGATAATTGGTTTATTCAAAGAGTTGGGAGTTCAAGTACAATAACTAGTTGAGTTATTGTATGATAGTAAGATAACAATTTAGATTGATGTAAATCCTATTTTCCATGAAAGAACTAAGAATATTGACATTTACTATCACTTTATAAGAGAGAAGATCAATCAAGGGATGATTAAAACTTATCATGTATCAACCACAGAGAAACCAGTAGACATACTGACAAAGGTCCTAGGAAGAGTAGTACATGAACTTCTACTTAGCAAACTGGGAATGAAAACCTCTTCAAGGCAAAATCTTGAGAGAGAGTGTTAAGAGGATGGCAAGTTGATGAAATGAAGTTAGTTAGCAAGTGTTACACCTAGTTATTTAGTGATATTAAGTTGGTTAAGAAGTTAGTTGGAAGTCAGTTACATTGACAGCTAAGTTATAACTTTCAATGTATCTATATAAACATTGTATTGAACCAAGTTATATGATGCAGTGAATAAAATTTTTAGATCTTCTATCTAAGCTTTTCTCTCTTCCTCTCCTTTTCTTCCACCATTACAGTACCTAGAGCTTCTTCCACATAAGCTAACACAACCAACTCGGCCCACTTCCTTACCTCTTTCTTCAACCTATTGGTCATACCAAACCTTCCTCCACCCCTTTCAATTGATAGGCCACAAGCTCAACCTTCTCCTCCAATGACACACCTATGATGGCTATAATTCCATAAGCATCATCAAAAAACTCAATCATACCCTTATTAACTTTTTATCCATGAGTCTCTATAGGTTCATCCTTATAAAATTATGAACTTTTGTTATCGGGGTTGGTGCTTGAGGAAGAATGGCCACCTCTCTATTACCTTGGTTGGCCAAGGTTTGGGCCAACATAGTGAAAGCATTCCTAAACTCTGCATGAGAAACATTCTCCTCTAGTTGCTCTAGAGGGGCTTGATCTTCAGCCACATCCCTTGGCAAAAGTGCTTTTCGTGGTGGTATTATCCAGAAATGACAAAGAGGGCATCGTTAGATAGAAGAATTACCTTATATACTTCTAATGGCATGACATGAATCATATTGAAGTTAAACATTTTCTAAAATGCCTCATAGCCTCTTATCCATAATTGTGGCGTACTTCAGAACCATGAACAAGGCTCTACTCAATGCGGTGTATTGGATTTCCAGGGACTATTTACAAACCTAGTGCTCTGATACCAAGCTTGTTATGACCTGAGTCTAGGTCCTAGGCATAACCAAGAAAATAAGAAACCCTAGGGGAACCCAAACAAGCCTCTTTGTAATCATAATTTGCACATCCTTGGTTATGAAATACAAAGCAAGCATCAACACATAATAATAAAGAAATTGAGGCTTTGGACTCATGCTATGTGGATAGATAAGGGAAAGGGATTCACATGAATCACATAGAAATCAAGAGTAAAGGAAGGGTAAGTATGACTCAAGCTATAGGGATGTAGGGACTTAGGAAGATCAGTTCAATTCCATCAACAATATCAAATAACATCACATAGGGGATACAGACTAAAGGATAAGTATCCATAAAATCTCAACATCTTATAATAGGTACGTAGCATAGTATAGTATCCAACAACATCTCTAAAATATGAGTAGGATGAGGACCAAGACAAGTTTTGGGCTCACCCTCAAAGTACAAAGTAAAATGAAATAAAGTCTCAACATAAGCATGATCAGATATTACCCCAGAAATGGAGGACTCAACACTCAATGATATTCACAAACCAAGCTAGCCAAGTGGGGGAGGATAGATAGGAGCTTCGATCCCTTTATGGTTAGATTATATAGGCAAAAAGTACGCATTAGTACTTGGAATTTACTAGTATGTAGGATCAATGTAATAATAGATAATAAGCTTTATAATAAAATGCATAACTAAACAAAATAGAATGTAAGCTCAATATGACATGTATGAGAATCCTTTGAAAAAAATCATTCATGAGACATAAACATAACAATCTATCATCATACATAAATGAGAGGTAGACCATAACGATCATATAAGACAAAGCGTGCTACTATTTGAAATCTAACATAACCTCCTACATTGGCACAGGGATACTACTTGCCATATAGAACCACTTCGCATTTGCAGTTGCATCATCAGTAAACAATATGGCTTAGGTGGATCCACTAGCCTAGCCTTCAAGGGATTCTATAGTGGCACATAGTTAATGAGACAAGGGGTTGCTACTAAGATTCCCTTACCGAATTCCACCTCAATGCCCTATTTGGTGCTAACTCATTTCCACGGAATACATTTGAAAAGCTATGCATAATTATAGTCATTCATAAGCTATAAAAAGCATAACGTCACCATATATAAAGAGTGACTCACCTAAATATCGAGATCCAACATGTGAGATTGGTCCTTCTCACATGGGAAATATCTTTTAGTAAGATTTG
Organism: Solanum aculeatissimum; assembly: GCA_038996855.1. Classification (NCBI taxonomy): domain Eukaryota; kingdom Viridiplantae; phylum Streptophyta; class Magnoliopsida; order Solanales; family Solanaceae; genus Solanum; species Solanum aculeatissimum. Next base: position 12,249 of record JBCEWC010010586.1, on the reverse strand, counting down.
TCCTTTCACCACCATCATCATAAGAGGGATTAAAACATCATAACTTTTAAAAACTTTAGTAATTGAGCCCTCATCATTAGAAACTTAATATGATAATTGGGTGGATTTCATGCATGTAAACTTTAAATCATGTAACTCAATAGAGAAATGCATGAAAATAGTGTAATTTATCAATTTAAATCATTCTTAAAATAATCCACTACAATCATACATATAACCTTTGAACTTTAGACATAGAATCATGCAAATCATCTCATAAAATCATCAATTTCATCATGACTCATGGTAATATAACTTTCATAGATTTTACTTTCCTAAAATAAGTCATAGGAGAAAACCCTTGAAATCAATTCCATGCAATAGATGAATAATCTCAACATAATTCATACTTAATAGGAGAAATACATTATAGCTATAAGGAATTAACATTGAAAATTGAAGGAATTTGTAAATAATGTTTTGGGACTCCATGGATGGAAGAACCCATGATTGAAGAAATCTACATACCTTATGAACCTTGAGACGTGATAAACATTGAGAATCTTTTTGGAAGCTTTGTCTTCAATGGAGGAGACTTGATCCCTAAAAGATTTGAGAGAACTTGATGGAGGATTCTATAGAGAAGTTTGGGAGTATTTGAGAGTGTTTAGAGAAGGTTTAGATCTAAAAATAGAGGAATTTTTTAGCAATTACGTATATAAAGGTGTTGGGATAAGTCTCAACTAACTTTCCATACTTAAAATGAAACTTAGAATTTTTTTAACTATAGGTGAATAGGGGTGTGACTCTCCTCTATCGCAGACCCTACTAGTTTGCGCAATTTCATCTGAAAATTATTTTCTCAATAAGAGTGACCTAAAAATCAAAGGTGACCCTTTTTCTACACAATTTTTCCTCCTGAGAAGGAATACCAAGTTAAATTTATGAAATAGCATATGAATTTTAAGATATTCAAGAAATACATCATAGGGTCTTTGTCGGCAACTTTGGGAGGTGTTACACCACTAAGACAAGTAAGCCTAGATAAATCACATCAATATAATACACAATAATGTGGAAGCTAAATCAAGATAACATTGCAAATATGAAGGCTGCAAATCATAAGGACATAATGCAAACTACAAACCAACCTAAAACTGGTTGTCACATGGTACAAGCCTCTAATAAATCAGAATAGAAAGAAAATTAACAAGTCTAATAAGAGCATGCTTGGAAAATAAGCAACTATCACTTAATTATCAATGGCTCGGCCCACAAGAAGAAGAAGAATAAGAACATCAGCTAGATCCTGACTCACTACCTACAAACATGTGCAAACAAAATAAGGGTGAGTACAAAGGTACCCAACAAATAAACCTAATCATAGATAGATAATAAAGAACTAAGCACTGCTTCTATCCCAACCACATACCTCCGGACTATGAACCTGCAATATAGGTAATATAAAAAGTTACCATATCATATCACAGTGTCTCAACAATCTAAACTTCACATTATACAAGACTCATGTCATTCAACATATATCACAATCTATCAATAGTTCAATCTCAAATTGTACAAGCTTCAGATCATTCAATACATCACACTTAGTTGATATATCAACTTCTAGAAAGGAATGGTATGAAATGCAATGAATGTTATTAAATGTAATCAATGGAAATGCAATATTAAGTAATAATGATTTATATTTATCCTATGATACACATTTGTTGATATATTGTCTAACTCATAGGGGCCAAACATGGACCATGTATCCGCCAAAATTATTTCTTCTCAGCATTTACTTTCATATCTTAGATGAAGCTATTTCCCTTTTCCTTTTATTTTCTTTTCTTGTTCTATTCGAAACCATTTTCCTTATACTTTTTCTTATCAATAAAACATCAAATAATTCGTGTAATCATGACACAATAATTACTTCCACAAGTAGAAAAGAATAGGCAAGATGTCCATATTGCATTATTTATTCAAAAATAATTAATCATTTTCATTATTCTTTCAACATTTTAGCCATCATCAACACGTTACATATAATCACGTAATAACATAGTTTAGTCTTTCAAATACTCATTTCCATTATCATTTAAGTTAATTCATCATCTAGGCCATTATTTCACAAGCTTTTAGTTTCACAATTCAAACCATATCTCAACAAAAGCATTTAGCTCAACATTTGACATAAAGTAATTCAATGGATAAATCCATGTAACGTGAATCAAAGTTCAACAGTTATAACATCATGAACAATTTCACATTATCAACAATAACATCACAAGCCCATTTCACAATTTCAATTCATAAGATTAAATCAACAACAATGGTTATAAATTTATCAATTAAGTTATACATGTCATAATTTTCACTTTCTCATTACCCAAATCATATCCACTAAATTAATTCACTAACCACCAAGCTTAACATAAACAAGAAAATACTAAGTTCAATAAACTCAACAAGGGTTAGAGTTCACATGCCTCAATTTATCCAATTAATCCCTCCAATGATAAAGCCTACCCCTTTTGAATCAAAAATGAATAAAAACAATCCACGAAAATGAATTCACTGTCACAATACAAAACTAACAACACAAAATTCAACAAATTTAGGAAAAAGACCTAAATCATTATAAAATTCACTACTAGAAAATGAGTTAGAAATTTAAAAAAAATTACATAAAAATATTCCTTGAGGTTTTAGAAAACTAACTGCAAAAACTGTTTCAAAAAATGAGTTGAATTGAATTGTAATGATCCAAAAAATTTTGAACTTCATAATGGTTGGTCAAGGTTATTGTTGAACTTGTCATGGTTGAATTTTGTTAGCCATGGGTGGTATTTAAGTGTCCGGATTCAAGGGAATCATTTTGGTGGAAGGTTGTAAGGACATTTAGGCAGCACTGAATTTGAGAGGCCATATCTTTTATTAAAAAATGAGTTGTGTAGGATACTATATATCAAATTGAAGTTATTTGAGTTATATTCACAACGCAACTAGTTTCACTCATATTGGAGTTCGGATGTGAATGTTACGGCCCTTGCAGTAAGACTGCCCGTAATTAGAAGTATGCTGCAAAAGGGTTCCGGAATGGAGTCTAAGGGTGGGACCACGGACCATTTGGTGGTCCACGGTCCGTGTTGATGTTTGTGTGTTAGTCCAGTGTTCTCCTAGGGGGTTGAGGGCCAAGCCATGGACCAAATGTGGTCCCAGGACCACTTCACGGTTCGTGTGACCTTTCACGGTCTGTGAAGGATCCCGTATGGTGATCCAGAGATGTTGCCATGGTTCGAGGTAGGACGCTGGACCAAGTGATGCTCCACGTACTATTACACGGTCTGTGTGCAGCTACATGGTCTGTGAGGCCCCTCGTGGATTGGTCCAGAAAGTCTCCCGAGAGTTTAAGCTAGAGTCGAGACCAAGTGAGGTCTCACAGACAGGCTCACGGTCCGTGAGCCTCTAGATGACACCTGGGGGTCCTCCGTGAGGCCCTATTTTTAGTGGTCTAGTCTATTTCATTAATGGTTAATTCATAATTTAATTAGATCCTATACCCTTTTTAGCCTTTATAAGGTCTCCTAACACCCTTAAATCAAACCCTAATCCCCTTTAATCCATTCTAACACTCTTCAATCCTAACCAAAATTCTCTCAATTCTCTTGACCTCCATTGATGAAAGCTTGAAGATATTGGGAAAAATCAACTTTCTGGCAAATTCATTCAATTCCCTTGGCTAATCTCTAGGTATATGGGTTTGATTCATGGATCCTTTTTCATCCATGAAGACCCAAGAACCCTCCTCTTTAAATTATGAATTTAAGCTTCCTTTAATTATGGATTCTTTAAATGTTTGACGTATTTCATTGCATTGAGTTGTGCGCTATAGAAATTAGGTAATTTAATGATGATTTAAGTTTGAATTTTATGAAATACATGGAAATTCTTGAAGGATCAATGTGCATGTCCCTTCAATTGTTTAATATGCATGGGTAAATTGCATTATGTTTTGAATTGGGATTTTATCATGAATTATGTTGAATTACCTATTGAAGTATGATTTAAGGCTTAAATCCTCCATTACCCACGCACTTAATTCATCATTCATTGCATAAGCATTGAAGCATGGTTACGATGAAGTTCTTGTTAAGGGCATGACCCTCATGTTATGATATGTTAAGGCTTGTGATCACATAGTCTCTTGATATGGCTCTTTAAGCAACATGGGTGTTTACACCAATATGATATGACAAGTTATGACAAGTATGGAGCTTGGCTTTTTAGCCCAATGAAGCATGGTTATGAAATGTATTTGGCGCTTGTTAAGTATGCATGAGATTAACTAAAGTGATTTGACTTTTAAGCCTAAGTATGCATGGTTTGATGTTAAAGTGTCAAGTTTGCATTTTAAATCATGTATATGTATATATATTCTTGTGGGATGATGACTTAGTACCAAGAAGAATTGAAGTAGTAAGTGGTTTATCCCTAAGGGTCCCACTCATTTCCCAAAACTATGTACTAATGTAGGTATGCTATCAAAAATGGGAGGCCCGTAAGATATGCTTTGATATGATATTATATGAAATGATAGGTTATGTAAATCCTTCCAAAATGACCGAGTCGTAAGGAAAGTGGTCATCACATCGAAATAGGAGGCCCGTAAAGTGTGGTGTAGATTACCTTTGGCAAGTAAGCTTCTCCGATTCGATGGGAGGCCTTATCTGTCAAGTTCATGTTGTAGCTCACATGAGTTTGGATGTCGGTTATGGTTCCATCCCCTTTATACTATAAGTATTATGGCATTTCATGCATCATAGTTATCATGGCATATTGATATACTATTCCTTCTTATACCCTCTTTCTATGTATGTGTCGTTGTCATCTACGTCGTCTATAGATTCATGTGCATATGCATTTGCATACCCGTATACTTAGTGCTTTATTGTGCTAACCCATACTCTTTTTATACATATTCTAACCATGTAGGGACCAAAGGTGACTTTCATTTTCCATTAGATGACTAATCGAGATTCAAAGTGTTGCTTATGGTGAGCCCTATGCTCCAAGGGCAACATCCCAATTCATCTACCTAAGTCTTTACTTATGTTTTCTTACTTTATGACTTGAGGGTGATCCCGGATTATGTTGAGGCCCTGCTCTATCTTATGTAGAGGCTATGTTGGACATGTTATACTCTTGCACGTTGTATTATGTTTTGATGAGATGTTAAGACTATTGAGATTTGGCTATGAGAATGATGTTTCGATTATGCTTATGATTATGCTTAGACTTTTGAATGTTAGGAATGTGCTTATGTGGAAAGTGTCATAACCCGGTGTGCCCCATACTTGAGTCCTACTTACCCTCCCCTTATAAATACTTGTTATGTACTATGTGATTCACGTTCATCTCATTCCCGGTAACATCCCCATAGCTTGAGTCCAAAGTGCCATTTCCCTTAGAATTATGTGTTATGTGTTTACTTTCCCGCACTTCCGAATCGATAATGTGAGTTATGATACTATAATGGCTTGATCGAGGAGTTTTAGGTTCTCCTTTTCCATGTCTCATCTAGGCCCCACTTTCGGGTCATGAAAAGTATGGTATCAGAGTCCTAGGTTTGTAAATGATCTTCGGAGTCCAACATGCCGCGTCGATTAGAGTCTTTTTCATGGGTGTGAAGAGCGCCATACCTATGAGTGAGAGACTATGATAATTTTTTCGGAACTTGTCACTTTATTATCCCTTGTGTCGTGCCTTGTACTGTTTATGAGATTCCCTAAACTCTTGGTCTTTTTGTCACTTTTTTAGAACATGCCTTCTATAAGAGCTCTCTTCCCCCGTCAAACTCTAGAATTCGAGGAACAAGCCCCTCGGGAATCGGTAGAGGAACAAGTAGTTCATGCAGAGTTTAGAAATGTGGTGTCTCTGTTGGCCCAAGAAGTGGCTAACCAAGCCCGGCCAGCTAATCCCATGAATGTTGGTACTCCAACTTCTAGGGTGAGAGATTTCACTCGGATGAACCCTCCAGAGTTCTGTGGCTCAAAGGTGGACAAGGATGCTCAAGAGTTCATTGATGAACTCACTAAGGTATTGACTATCATAGGGGTGAGTTCGGAAGAGAAAGCCAAATTGGCCGCATATCAATTGAAAGATGTGGCCAAAGTGTGGTATAACCAATGGTTGGTTGAGCGAATGGTTGATGTCAAGGTTAGTTGGGAAGAATTCAAGATGGATTTTCTTGATCGCTTCTTTCCTCTTAAGCTTAGGAAAGCCAAAATGACCGAGTTCATCAATCTTCTACAAGGTGGTATGACCGTGAGGGACTACTCTCTCAAGTTCACTAAGCTTTCCAAATATGCCCCTATGCTTGTAGCGGATCCCCGTGCAAGAATGCACAAGTTTATTTTGGGTGTTTTGGATTTGGTGGTGAACGAATGTCGAACCACTATGCTCATCCGTGACATAGACATCTCTAGGATCATGATTATGCCGAGAAAATTGAAGGTGAAAAGCTTAACGAGAGAAGGGTGAAAAAGCTAAGAGGGCCCAATTTGATGGTGGGTTCTCCAATTCGAGGGGTGGTGGTGGTTTTGGCCGATTCCATTAAGGCCAAGGTTCAAATATGAGGGTTGCTAATCCAAGAGTGCCTCCTCCTAAGGCATAAGTTGGGGGTGGTCCCCGAATTCCTCTTTGTGGTCAATGTGGGAAGTATCAAGTGGGCGATTGTAGGAGAACTTCGGGTGCTTTCTTTGGATTCGGGAATTTTGACCATAAGATTTCCGACTATCCAAGGGGTTCAAAGAAAGATCAAGTGGCTCCCGGTGGTCAAGGGCCACCGAAAACTTCGGTTGGTGGTGCTCCCAGGAACAACTAATTTTATGCTCTTCATGCCTGGCAAGAGGTGGAGGAAGCTCCGAACGTCATGACCGGTATGCTAAAATTCTTTGATCTTGATGTTTATTCTTTACTTTATTCGGGTGCAAATTTATCTTTGGTGACTCCTCTATTGGCTGTTAAATTTTGTTTGACCCCTAAAACTCTAAGGGAACCTTATTCGGTGTATACTCCTGTGGGTGAGTCTATTATTGTTCGAAAGGTGTATGGGGTTGTCCTGTCTCTGTGTTGCATAAATTGTTCCCCTATGACCTTATAGAACTTTAGATGATTGGTTTTGATGTTATCCTTGGGATGGATTTGTTGCATGCATCGTATGCCTTGGTTGATTGTAGGACTAGGCAAGTAAAATTTCAAGTTCCTAATGAACCGGTGTTGGAATGGAAGGGTAGTGATTTTGTGGTTAAAGATCGGTTTATTTCCTACCTCAAAGCCCCAAAGATGATTTGTAAGGGGTGCATTTATCATATTGTACGGGTTAGAGATGTGGAGGGCGAGTTACCTAAGCTTGAATCAGTTTCGGTACTTAATGCGTTTCTCGATGTGTTTTCCAAGGACTTGCCTGGTATTCCTCCCGATAGAGAAATAGATTTTAGCGTAGATCTCTTTCCAGATACTCAACCTATTTCTATTCCTCCTTATCGTATGGCCCCAGCAGAGTTGAAGAAATTGAAAGATCAATTGAAAGATTTGCTAGAAAAGGTTATATTAGGTCGAGTACCTTACCTTAGGGTGCTCCCGTGTTGTTTGTAAGGAAGAAGGATTGGTCGCTCTGAATGTTTATTGATTATCGGCAATTGAACAAGGCGACCATTAAAAATAGGTACCCGTTGCCTCTAATTGATGATTTGTTCAAACAATTTCAAGGGGCTACTCATTTCTCGAAAATAGATCTTTGTTCGGGCTATCACCAATTAAAGGTGAGGGAGTGTGACATTCCCAAGATGGCCTTTTAGACTCGTTATGGTCACTTTGAGATTGTGGTGATGTCATTTGGTTTGACTAATGCTCCGACGGTATTTGTGGATCATATGAATCAGGTGTTCAAGTCGTTCTTTGATAATTTTGTGGTAGTCTTCATTGATGACATCTTGATTTACTCCCGTAGTGAGTAAGAGCATATGGGTCACTTGATATTGGTGTTTCAAATGATTAGGGAAAATCAATTGCATGTCAAGTTTAGCAAGTGTGAGTTTTTGTTAGGTGAAGTTGCTTTCCTTGGTCATGTAGTTTTCGGTGATGGCATTAAGGTTGATCCTAAGAAAATCGAGGCGGTGAAGGATTGGCCTAGACCATTGACTCCTTCAGATATTCAAAGCTTCCTTAGTTTAGCCGATTATCATAGAAGGTTTGTTGAAGGATTTTCCTCTACAACATCTCCATTGACTAAGTTGAATCAAAAGAAGGACAAACTTGTGTGGTCAAATGAATGTGAGAAGAGTTTCCAAACTTTGGAGGAATGACTTATATCGGCTCCAATTTTGACCTTGCCAAATGGGTTTGATGGATTTGTGGTATATTGTGACGTGTCGCGTATTGGTTTAGGTTGTGTGATTATGCAACATGGTAAAGTGATAGCTTATGTGCCTTGACAATTCAAGGTGTATGAACAAAATTATCCAACCCAAGATCTTGAGTTGGCGGCGATGGTGTTTGCTCTGAAAATTTGGCGACATTATTTGTATGGGGTTCATGTGTATGTCTTCACCGATCACAAGAGTTTGCAATACGTGTTCACCCAAAGAGACCTTAATTTGAGGCAAAAGAGATGTTTGGAACTTCTCAAGGACTATGCTATGAGTGTCCTTTATCATCCCGGTAAAGCTAACATTGTGGCGAATGTCCATAGTAAGATCTATATGGAAAGTTTGACTCGTGCGGAAGAGGGGAAGAAGGAGATAGTGAAAGATGTGCACCGTTTGGCTAGGTTGGGTGTGAGGTTAGCCAAATCCGACAATGGTGAAATTCTTGTTCAAGGTGGATCCGAGTCTACCTTAGTGTTAAGAACACGAAACAAGACCTAGATCGTTCCTTGTTAGAGTTGAAGAAGTTGGTTGCCGATAGAAAGATTGAGATTTTTCCCAAGGGGAAGATGGTGTGCTACGTACCAAGACCGTTTGTGTATTCTGGATATTGGTGGCTTAAGGGAGATTATCATGAAAGAGGCTCATAATTCTCAATATTCTATTCATCCAGATCTACTAAAATGTACTGAGATTTGAGAGAGTTTATTGATGTCATGGTATGAAGAGGGATATAGCCAAGTTCGTGTCGAAATGTTCTAATTGCCAACAAGTAAAAGTGGAACATCAAAGGCCCAGTGGTTTGACACAAGATATTAAAATTCCTACTTGGAAGTGGAAAGATGTGAACATGGATTTTGGGGTTGGTTTGCCTCGTAATCGGAGATTATTCAATTCTATATGTGTTGTGGTTGATAGGATGACTAAGTCAACTCACTTCTTATCGGTTAAGACTACCTATAGTGCCGAGGAGTATGCGAAGGGTACATTTGAGAGTTGGTAAGATTGCATGGTATATCGAGGTCTATTATATTGGATCGTGGTACCCAATTTACTTATTATATTTGGAAGTCTTTTCAAAAGTGACAAGGTACTAAGTTCAAGTTGAGCACCGCATTTCATCCTCAAATCGATGGGCAAGCCGAAAGGACGATTCAAACCTTGGAGGACATGTTGAGGACTTGTGTATTGGAATTCAAAGGAAATTGGGATGATCATCTACTGTTCATTGAGTTTGGCTACAACAATAACTTTCATGCTAGCATTCATATGGCTCCATTTGAAGTGTTGTATGGTAGGAGATGTAGATCTCCGGTTGGTTGGTTTGAAATAGGTGAGGCGACCTTGTTAGGCCCGAATTTGGTTGTTGAGGCCATTGAAAAAGTGAAGTTGATTAGGGAGATATTGAAGACGTCTCAAAGTTGCCAAAAGTCATATTCAGATGTTAGGAAGGGAGATCTCGAATTTCATGTTGGTGATTGGGTGTATGTGAAAGTGTCCCCCATGAAAGGCATCATGCATTTTGGCAGAAAGGGCAAGTTGAGCCCCGGTATATCGGACCTTATGAGATTGTGGAACGGGTTGGCAATGTGTCTTATAGGTTGGATTTGCCTTTGGACATGAGCTCCATTCATCCGGTATTTCATCTGTCCATGTTGAGGAAGTTGATTGGTGTCAGATACAAAACACTACTCAATTAGATGTTCTGGACTAAATGAAATCAATAAAACTCAAATTTAAGGTCTCCTCGACTCGAAATTCGATAAGTCGCAACTAAACTAGTTTCGACCGCTTAAAAAGATAAAATGCTACTGGAACACCTTAAAATTATGACGAAGCTCATCCTAGTACTAAAATGTTTATTGGAACTACTGAAGCTACCAGAAATCCAATCTGAGCATCCAAACACAAAATATTGACAAAAGTCAAACTCTAACTATATTTCTAATTCCATAACTAAAATCTACGTTATTACAACTACAAGTCTGATTTAGACAATTCTCCTAGACAAATTTATGCATTCATAACCGATAGATTCTACATAATTTTGTTCTAACACTCAAATCTCTCACTGATTCAAAACTGCAAAATTAGGAATTAAGCCTTCAAAACTCACTTCTTTAGCAAAAACTCAACTTTTTACAAGATTTTCAAAAATCAACTTTCAAAATCATTCAAATATGACTCGGAGAAACAGTCGAAAGGGATAAAATGGTAAATCTGTAAAAAAAAAGTGAAAAATAACTTTCAGGATTAATACAGATTCAATGGGTTATTCTGCTTGCCAAAAGCCTCCTCTACCCATTTTTTGTTGATTCCTTCTGAACTTCATTCTATTTTTCTGCTCCTGAAATTCTTGATCTTTTTCCTTACCTATATTAGTCAATAATTTTTGTTTCCCATTCAGGTCACTCTTTGCTTTCTTCTCCTCTCCTTGAGTATCTCCTTTTTCTATAGGATATAACCCTCGGTGTAACACATGACCCTAATTTTCATTATGTCCTTGTTGTTTGCAATTTTGATAATACTTTGGAATGTAGTCATATTGGATAGAAATTCACTTCTCCTTAATTTCTCCTACTACCTAGTTTCGCACCCCTATGCTAATTCTATTTGGAAACTCCCCCAATAAATCAACCTCCATCTATACCCTCGCATAGCTAGATCTCATTTTATTCCTCGTCTTCTACTTGCAAAGGTTTACCCACTACGACTGCAAGACAGAATATTGTTTCTTTTCTAAAATCATTTGATGGTAACGATGGAAATGATATCCAAGCTATGACAATCAGTCTTTTTTTTCTAGGTCAAACAACGAATCCCATTTAAGCATTGTCATAGGATATGACCAGTTTTTATGACCAATATAAGAAAATAGGCTTCAATGAAAAAAGAACATAATCCTTCATAGTAAACGCTCATCAAAATATATCTATTACTCAAATACCTTATCATACATTTACTCTTGGGTTCACATTGCGTTGGCAATATCTTACTCAGTACCTACAGATTTGGCGGGCCATACAAGAACTTTTTAATAACAGCATATTGCAAATCACTACAAGAAAAAAGACTTTTAACGACCATTTCTTAACGAAGGGAAATGAATCCGGTCGTTATAAATACACTTATAGTGACCAAAGTTTTTTTCGGTCGTTATAAATACACTTATAGTGACCAAATTTTTTCCGGTCGCTATAAATATTTATAGTGACCAAATTATTTTTCGATAGTTATAAATATACTTATAGTGACCAAATTTTTTTCGGTCGTTATAAATATACTTATAGTGACCAAATTATTTTTCGATCATTATAAATACACTTATAGTGACCAGATTTTTTTCGGTCATTAAAGAAAAAATTTAATCCAATATTAATGAGGGGATAAATTGGATCTTTAAAAAGCATAACATCCCACCGTTAAAACATATTAGTTAGTGTAAAAATATATTTTGATTAATATGAGTGCAAAGAGATCAGACAAAATCATATTATAAGTATAACAAGTGACGTTTTGTTAATCATTTCAACATTCTGATAAGAATCCTCCATCTTTTATAATTTTGCTTATTTCATTAAAAAAAAAGTTTAATAAAAAGAAAAAAATATTAATGTATTATTTTCTAATAACTCTATCCATCATTCTTCTTATAATCAATTATATAAAATTTTGAAATATTATAAAAGCATTTAGCTACAAATTTTTTTGTATATTTTCTTAACTTAAATATTTTCTTGATATAGTTTCTATATACGTTTTTATTGTGAGAGACAATTTATTCTTTAAGATGAAGTAGGTCAAAACAAAAAATTGCAATGAAACAAAAAATTAA
>JBCEWC010010585.1:0-17499 GCA_038996855.1 Solanum aculeatissimum | reverse complement strand
TTAAATAATAGTAGTTATTGAATATTTTGAAGTACCCATATAAAATTTACGAAAAGGATATTTTAAAAATTTAAGAGGATTAATTCTCAAAATGGGTCATTACAATTTATCTGTCTAAGCCTTAGTTTAGTTTTCACATTCAAAATTGTAGTTAGGAGTTTAAATCAAAACCCCCAATTTTTACTTTCTGCATTTGTTTGTTTTCTAAAAATAGAACCAACGACCGAAGTAGAATAACTAGTAGAGTTATTTTCACCTTTTCCCTGTGGGATTGAACCCGACACTATGATGGGTAATAGACTGCTAACGATTGTCCATATTTCTATAAGAAGTATGTTTGAACGTTATCAAAAATGCATTCGTTGCTAGGGAGTATGACTTTGAAATAATTTACTAGCTTTTATTTTCAGTTGTAGTTTTATTTTCTGATTTTACTTTTTATTTTTGTTTGTTTCTGTGTAGGGAATAGGTAGTGTATAACACCCACCCGAAGTAAGGGTGTAACATTGATTCCCTATGACCCTAAGTTGCAAAGATCGATTAGGAGGATGAATGCACAAGATTGTGAAACACAAAGGTAGAGAGGGTTGGCTTTGAATCTTGATAATACGGGCAACGACGACCTAGGTTTGAATGGTCTAAACAATGATGGAGTGCTACTAGCACTACCTCTACAACAACAGCCTGTACCTAGGTCGTTCGTCCCTCTAGAACCACAAGTGGTGAATGATGATGATGATGGTGTTGAGGCTACAGGGGCAGTAGTCTTTCCCCCTTTGCCTGGTGGTGTCAAATTTATCATCACTAGCACTATGTTTCAGATGCTAACCTTGAAAGGATTGTGCAGCAGAGCTGCAACTGAGGATGCAAATCGGCATATCCTGAACTTTATGGCTATGTGTCAGTCTTTTGAGATTCCAGGTATCAGTCAGCAAGCTATCTGTTTGAGATTGTTCCCATTGTCTCTAACTGGCGGGGCAATGAAGTGGTTAAACAAACTCCCTCATGATTCCATACGCACCTGGAGAGAGTTGAAAGAGCTTTCATTAAAAGATTCTTCCCTGCATCAAGTAAGCTGAAAATCAAAGACGAGATTGGGGCCCATAAGCAGCTGCCAACTGAAGCATTATATGAGACATGAGAGAGATTCAGGAAGAAGCTCAAACAATGTCTCAACCACAATCTTATAGATGAGAACTTGAAGGAGGTCTTCTATAGGTCCTGTAACTTTGTGACCAAGCCAATAATTGATGCAGCATGTGAAGGATCATATATGGCCAGAACATTCCCAGACATCATTATGATTTTGGATCAAGTATCGAAGAACAGGGCTTGGTACACCAGATATGGGAATTGTTCTAGGTTTATTTTTTAGATCACTGTAGAGCAAAGGAAGAATGAGAAAGAATAAGACCAAGATATGGCTCATATGCAGACACAAATGGACTTACTGACTAAGAGGTTGTTGGGTGAAGAATTAAAAAAAGTTAAAAATGTGAACACCTTTGCCAGGTATGATGAGCCAGAATTCAACTTTCATGAGGATGTCAAGTTCGTGAACAATCAAGGGGGTTTCCGAACTTACAATTTTGAGAACTAAGGTTGGAACTATCAACGGGATAAATACTATGATAGAGGGGACATCCTTGATAAAGAAATTTTACGGCAAAGAGACAATTATAGAAATGATTGAAATGGTGTATATGTACATCCTAGAAATAGAGATAAGGATGGAACTGGATCGAGCAACTCTCAATTGGAGGAGATGGTGAAAAAGTTCTTGAGAAAGTTGATTCAAGTAAAGCTAGAGTCAAAGAGCTGAGGAGTGATGTGTTGAGAATGAATCAGGTGGTTGAGTCACACTCAACCTCAATCAAGCACTTGGAACAACAAATGGGATAGCTCTCAGTAGCAGTGAATCAGAGGAAGAATGGTGCACTACCTAGTAACACTGTCCCAAATCCTCGGACTGAAGATTGATTGCAGCTTTGGGTATGTCGTGCCACGATAATAAATCAGGCACTGCATGGGAGGCAACCCATGATGATACTTGATAAAGTTTGAGTAATCAGGTACGCTACTACTAATTCCTAAGGCATCGTAGGTATGATCACTTCCCTTGCTTTACTCATTGGTCTGACATACATTGGGGACAATGCATGTAATTTTGGTGGGGATTGGGGCATCCTGAACCCTGAGAAGTTTTTTTTTGTCATATTTCTTTTCTCTGAATGTGTATTATCTAGTAGAACTAACATGTTTACATTGGTTGTTTGTGTAAATATAAGTGTTTATAGGAGTCTATAGTAACCCATAATATTTTGTAAAAAAATGCCCCAATTTAAAAAAAAACTCGAAGAGCTTGTATGTGTACGCATCCCAGCCTGACTAACTTATGTGATTCTTAGGAAAGCATTGTATACATTGTATAGTTAGCATTTTGATGAATGAAGCATAATTGTGTTGGTTGGTGCTGAATAGTGTAGGATATGTGTCATGAGCGTGTGAGTTTATTTGTCTAATTCGGTTGATGCACTTCTGAGCTAGAACTTGGTTGGTTAGTCCCACTAAATCAATTGAATGATTGGATTGGGATAACATCTTAGGCCATTTTTGTTGTGAAGTCACTCAGCCTGAAATTGATTAACCAAATAGACCCTTTCTTTGTAATCACCCAACCCATCTTCCCTATCTATCTGCAGATATTTAATTTTGACCCTGGTCTCTCCAAGGACATTGTGAACCTCAGTCTAGGCCAAAAATCTAAGTTGAAGCTGATTTATATTGGCCATGGTCCTCTAAAAGACATTGTGCACCTCAACTTAGGCCAAAAGCCTAAGTTGAAGGTGGCTACTGTGAAAAATGTAGAAAAGTTAAGGTATGAAAAGAGTCAAGTAAGGAAAAAAGAGAAGAAAATCTTGGAGTGTGACCATGAGAAAAACAAAAGATCGAAAAAGAAAAGAAAAGAAAAAAAGAATGAATGAAAATGAAAGTCACTCCCAATGGCAAAGAAAGTTGAAAAAATAGGGGCAATAAGAGTTTGGAGGGCCGAAAGTAGAGGTCTAAGCCAAAGTAGTGTCTTGGAGGGAACAAATAGTCACTTTGATTTTAAATGTACCTCATCCTAGTCTGAACCTACATTACGAGTTGCAAAAGTCCTAAACTGATTCTAAAAAAGTCATTTGAGAGTCAAGGTGGTGAAAATAAGGGCAAGCATATGGTCCATACTTGTGTGTCAGTTGAAAATCTTTTGTGAGTGTGAGTGTCTACATTCTAATCTTTGTTTTTCATTTACATATTATGTTTGAGACTTTATTATAGTGAGGGCACTATCCTTGAACTATTTGGTTGCTAAACTAACTGGTTCATCTTTGTTCTTGAGCTTATATGAGCCAACTGTATATGGTATAATGCTTAACTTGATCTGTGTGGGTCTGCTTAGGTGTGAACACATTGCAAGTTTACTTTTAGGGCATTAGTTTGTTTGATTGAGGGGTTGCTATGTACATCATGGTAAACACTTGTATTTGCGCGTCATTATATTTTGTTTTTTGTCATCACTTGAGGATAATCAATGGTTCTAAGTTGAGGGTGTTGATGAGTCATGAAAATGTGTCTCTTTTGACGCCTAAAACATAGAATTATTATGAGTTCTTAAGCGTATTTGTTATCTTAATATACGATTTATGTTTGTTTTGTAGAAAAATGAGAATTTCATGGATTGACGGACGTTGGACTAATTTTAGTGGGAAGTTGACTTGAACAATCATGTGGATTAGTTGCCATAGTTTTGGATTCTGGCAAGAGAGGACAAAGCCAAGGAAATGGTGAAACGAGTAAAGTATAAGGTTATCTCAAAGAGAATCAAGGCCTTTGCAGTGCCTTGAACTGTATGTTGTCCATGATCAATTGTTATGTGCATGTAAAGATGCAAAAGTGTGGTAAAATAGTAGCCAAGACGTCCAGGAACAACTCATGAACAAATAGAATAAAAAAGAGCAAACGACTACCTCACGTGAGGGTTCATGACCCGTGGACTACCTAACGTGAGGGTTCATGACCCGTGGTAAGTTTGACGGGTTGTGAAACTTCTTCGTCCAGTTGAGCCACCCAAGAACGTCATTGAAAAGCTTGCGCAAAGGAAAGGCTCAAGATAGCCTTTCACGACTCGTGTACACCTTCACGGGTCGTGAAGGTGATCGTGAAGAAGAGAAAATTATCGATAGTGTCAGCGCCAAGTAAAAGACCATGGGAGGCCATACTGATCGTGCAAAGGACCACGAGTCGTGGTCCTGATTGTGAAGCAGTCCACGTCTGGAAATCCAACATTAATTAGGAGTCTTTTCCTACTTAGTTTAGGCTTACTTTTCCTACTCGTTTTAGGATTGTTTGAAGACTATAAATAGGGCTAGGTTTTATTTACTTTAGTCGTCATATACCCCACATTTTGGGGCGGCTCTTTGAGAATTAAAAAACATCAATTTTCCAGATCTTTGGTTCTAAAATCACGGTTGGACAGTAAGCATAAAGCCAACAACGATAGTTAGTTTTTTAGTATCGTTTTGAGTCTTTAATTTTTGTTTTGCTTCGCGTTTTAGCATGTGAAATAAGAATTGATTTCTTCTCCATTGTAAGTGATTTTAACATGGATTATATCATGATTCACGCTCTAATTCTTGCAAGTTTGATAATTTAAACCCACAATTAGAGTTCTGGGAACAATGATGTCTTAATGAAATAGGCAAAACATAGGATTTTATTGAGACTTGTATTGCATGAATTGTGATTTCCTCTGTTTAAAAGTCTTTCTTGATGAGTGCACACATTGTTTGTTCCAACTCACGTAAATTTGTCAGTTGTTTCTACATCACTCTTGGAGGGAGACCCATCTCTTGTAAAAGTAAGAAGCAACCTTGCTGAGTTATCTTGGCTTAAGCGTCTTCTTGCTGATATTGTCCTGATTATATCTGCTCCTAGCCTCTTATTCCAGTTTTTGGTGATAGCCAGGCAACCCTGCACAATGTCAAGGAACGCACTAAACATTATCTCTCTTTATTTTGTATCTAAATATTCTCAACTAGCTGACATCTTCACTAAGCCTTTATCTAGGTCGGCTCATCATCTCTTGTTGTCCAACCTGTCTGTGTATTCCCCTTCCAGCTTAAAGGGGTGTTAGTAATGTATAAAGCCCAACTAGGCCCAGATTAGGATACGACCCAATCTTTTATATGTTTATATTGTACTTTCATTTAGTTTTATGGTATTCAGGTGAAAAATATAAATAACCTTGTAAGATTTTGGAAGAGTAGTTTTGGAAACTGACTTAATAAAAATATCTCTTTTCACTCTCTATGTTCATCTTTTCAAACTATGGTTTTCTCTTCTGTGATCTGGGATTTTGATACTCTAACAAACAATTGCAGGAAAATCAGTAACAAAAAACAAGATTATGACTATATATATAATGGAGTAGAGGATATCCTTTTTAGCTGTAACTATCTTGAAATATAACCTCTCTTTATTTCCAAGAAAGTGATTACCTTTTTCATTTGATGGGAGAAATTTAAAGGAAATTAAATCAAGAGATGCATGAAAGCGACTTAACAAATATACAACAACAGATATTTTTGAATAAAATAGAAGAGAAAGATAACTACAGAAATGCAACACACAAAAAAGAAGATATGATGTCAATTTGTCACCTTATTCATCAAAAGAAAACTGCTCATATATAGGTTGAGAACATAACAAGAAAATCAAAAAGTTACACTAACTTACTTCCTAAATAATTGATATAAATTCTCTCTTACAAATAAGGGATTGGCTGCCTAAAGGCTAGGTACAAGAGACTTGGTAAAACAGAGTCCAAGAAGAATAAAATAACTGCTAACAAATCCTCCCTTAAATTGATGTTTCCGACATAGTTTACAAGGCTTCAACTTCTTCAAACGAATAGATACCAAGTATTCTTCTGAACTTGAGAAAACTCTCCTTCTTCAAAGCTTTAGTGAAGATGTCTGCTACTTGGTCTTGCCTCTTGCAATAATGCAATTCAATTACTCCATCATTTGTAAGGTCTCTTAAGAAATGATACCTTACATCTATGTGCTTGCTTTTTACTTGAAACACCGGATTTTTGGACAATTTGATAGCTGAACTATTGTCACAATATATGGGAGTAGCATAAGCTTGCTTGTAGTGAACTTCTTCTAGTAGCTTCCTGGGCCAAATAGCTTGGCATGCATATGATGTTACAACAACAAACTTTGCTTCTGTAGTAGATAAAGTTACTATAGGCTGCTTCTTAGATGACCATGAAACTGCATTGGATCCCAACATAAATAGGAAACCGCTAGTACTTTACCTATCATCTCGATCTCCTGCATAATCACTATTTGTAAACCCCAACAATAGTGAGCTTTCTTTCTTTTTATACAGCAAACCATGACTAATTGTGTCTTGCAAATACCTCATAATGTGTTTAGCTACTAGGAGATGAGATTGTTTAGGATTGTCCATGTACCTTCTAATGATACTGACAGCATAAACAATGTCAGGTTGAGTTGTTGTGAGATACATCAAACTTCCTACTAATTGCTCGTCGTAAGTTCCATCTACAACTTGGCCTTCTGGATCCTTATCTAACGTCGAGCTAGGATCAACTGGAGTACAAATTGGGTTGCACTTCTGCATATGAAACTTGAGCAATAAATCTTGCACATATTTCTTTTGAGATATAAAGATCCCATCTTTAAATTGGACCACTGCTAAACCAAAGAAGTAATGCATTCTTCTTAAATCAGTCATATTGAACTCCTTCATCATGGACTCTTTAAATTATTTGAATATAGACTTATAATTTCTAGTAAAAATTAAGTCATTAACATATAGACAGACGATGATAATATCACCTTTATTGTGCTTGATGTAAAGAGTCTGCTCGTATGGACATTTCTGAAAATCTTTCTCCATGAAATAAGCATCTATGTGATTGTACCAAGCTCTTGAAGCTTGTTTCAATCCATATAATACCTTTTTCAATTTGTACACCTTATGCTCTTCACCAACTCTGATATAGCCGGGAGGTTGATCAACATACACATTTTCTTCGAGGCTCCCATGTAAGAATGTTGATTTTACATCTAGCTGATACATCAACCATCCATTTTGAGATTCCAACCCCAAAATCATCCTAATTATATCATGTCTCCGTACCGATGCAAACACTTTAGCATAATCAACACCATACTCTTGATTGTACCCTTTTGCAACCAGTCGAGCTTTGTATCTATCAATATCTCCATTTTCTTTCAACTTCTTCTTGAACACCCATTTTACACCAACACTTTTTTTGCCTTCTGGTAGTGTTCTTAGGTGTTGTTCTTCTCAATAGAAAATATTTTCTCCTTCATTGCTTTCTGCCATTTTGGCTACTTCATCGCTTCATTGAACGTAACTAGTTCACATTCTGCAAGAAAACAAAAATAATTTATGGGATTAACTCCAGTTACCTCTTAATCACTCATCCAAGCGGGTCTCTTTCTCTGCCTTTGTTCTCTTTGGGAACCAAAAGTACTTAAACTTTGATTTGAAGATTCAACCTCTTGTAGTTGTTGCGTATCATGTTGGTCTGTACCACTAACAGTTTGTTCTTCATCATCACAATTTGCTAGACTGTGTTGCTTAGCTTCTGCTCCATCCCACTGCCAAAACTCTTCTTCAAAGAAGATCACATCGGCGCTAACAATCATCTTGCGTGTTGTGGGATTATACAATTTATAATTTTTTGAATTATTTGTTATTCCAAGAAACACACATTTTTCTCCTTTATCATCCAACTTCTTCCGTTTCTAATCTGGTATATGTGCATAACAAATGCAGCCAAAAACTTTAAAATGACTTACATTAGGTCTTCTTCTATTCCAAGCTTCTTCTGGTGTCATGTTTCAGATAGCAAAAGTTGGGCTCCTATTTAAAATATGTATACTCCAGTTTGTTGCTTCAAGCTAAAACCTCTTTGGTACTTTGCTTCTAACCAGCATGCTCCTTACCATATTCATGATTATTCGGTTCTTTCTATCGCACACTCCATTTTGCTGTGGACTGTAGTTTGTTATTTTCTGTCTTTTAATGCCATATGACTCACAAAACCTTGAAAAAGCTCATGACTCATACTCTCCACCTCTATCAGTGCGCAATACCTGAATTAATTTTCCTGCTTCATTTTCTGCTAAGGCTTTAAACTTCTTGAAGGCTTCAAATATTTCAGACTTTTCCCCTAGAAAATAAACCCAAGTTTTCCTACTGTAATCATCAATAAAAGTTGCAAAGTACTCCTCCATTTGAAATTGTACTAATAGGTCCACAAATGTCAGAATGTACAATTTGTAGTACCTCACTTGCTCTTTGAGTTCTTCCCTTTGGAAAAGATTCTCTGCATTGTTTTTCTATGACACAATCTTCACAAAGGCCGAAAGGTTTCTGGAAAGTTGGAAGGCCAATAACCATGTTCTTTTGTTGAAGGATTTAAGTCCTCCAAAATTCAAGTGGCCATATCGAAAATGCCACAACCAAGAAACCTTTTTTAATTGTGCGATTAAACATGACTGCTCAATATAATTAAAGTTAAGTGGGAACATTCAATTGTCAGTCATATTTTCCTCTGCCACTAGTCCAAGCTTAGCATCTTGAATTTCACACTTTCTCATTCTTTATATTCAGTTCATAACCTTCTTCTTGTAGTTGCCTAACACTGAGCAAATTAGTTTTTAAGTGTGGCACATAAAGTAAATAAAAAATGATATGTGTTCCATCTCTTTTTGTTCGTACTCTAACCTGACCTTTCCCCACGTCGGAAGTTTTGAGTTGTCGCCAAACCTCACATTGCCTTTAAAAGTTTCATCCAAGGCTGAGATAGCTTCCTTGATACCAGTCATATGATTACTGCATTTGTGTCCAAGTACCACTGGTTTCTAGTGACATCCTCCTTTGTTACAAATAATAGTGACATTTCTTGCTCCGTAAAATTGGACGATTCACCCCTTTTTTGACATGTTTGTTCTGCACTCAGATCTATAATGGCCAAATTTATGACACCTGTAGCACTCGATGTGTGCCTTACGTTTTGCTCCTATTTTACGGTTGGTCTGAGAATACTTTTCTCAGCCTCTTTCTCTTTATCACCATTGGTGTTTATTGAGTATCCCTGGATCCATTCATGTCCTTAGACTGCTTACTTGCTTGAGTGAGCTGAAGAGCTTGTTCCTCTTGTTTCGGATCAGCTTTCTCTCATGAACTAGCAACGAACTTTGCAGTTCATCAAGTGATAGCTCATCAACATCGTGCGACTCCTCTATGGCACATACAACAAAGTTAAACTTTGGTATCAATGATCTCAAGATCTTCTTTACAATAACCACATCATCTGATTTATCACCGTGTAGCCTCATCTTGTTCACAATGGTCATTACTCTCGAGAAGTAATCTATGATTGATTCTCCAGACTTCATTTTCAATGTTTCAAATTCAGTGCGAAGTGCATGAAATTGTTGCCTTTTAGTCTTGGCAGAACCTTGATACTTCCTCTTCATTGAATCCCATATGTGTTTGGAGGTATCTTTGCAAAGAATAGTCCCCAATATTGAACGATCTATGGCCTGAAATAAATAATTTTTGGCTTTTAGATCCTTCAATTTCACTCCATCTATCTCTGCCTTCCGAGCTTCGGTTGCACCAACTTTCGATTGTTGTATACCTTCTTAAACTACTTGTTAGTATTCTTTTGATTTTAGAAAGTTTTCCATCAACATACACCAATGGTCATAATGACCATCAAAACGAGGAATAGAAGGTTGAACAAAGTTTTCTGATGCCATAAGGGATTAACAGTTTTTAGAAAGGGCTGCAACAAAAGCTTTCTACTTACTTAGAATACTGGCTCTAATACCAAGTGTTGAATAAAATAAAAGAGAGAGATAACTAGAGAAACGCAACACACAAAAAAGAAGAAGATGTGATGTCAATTTGTCGTCTTATTCATGAAAAGAAAGTTGGTCATATATAAGGTT
The DNA here is from genome assembly GCA_038996855.1 of Solanum aculeatissimum. NCBI lineage: Eukaryota > Viridiplantae > Streptophyta > Magnoliopsida > Solanales > Solanaceae > Solanum > Solanum aculeatissimum. Next base: position 7,432 of record JBCEWC010010585.1, on the reverse strand, counting down.
GAGAACATAACAAGAAAATCAAGAAGTTTTGCTAACATACTTCCTAAATAATTGATAGAAATTCTCTCCTACAAATAAGGGATTGGCTACCTAAAGACTAGGTAAAACAGAGCCCAAGAAGAATAAAATAATTGCTAACATATATAACAGGTGTAGTGATCTTCAAGGACCCATAAATAAATTCCAAATAGTAGTTAATTTACCTTTTCTTCATCTTGGAAAATTCGTAAGCAGAAAACCTCAAACACACACCCAAAAAAAAAAAAAAGCTTAAAATCGTTCTTTAAAGTTATTTGTATAAGCTTATACCTATTGAATATTTTTAACTATACAACCATTTTGATAATCAACAAAAAATGTTAGTGTGTGTGATGACATAGCAAAATGACAAACTCCATATCTATCAAACCACTGCTTCTTTGAAGCAGTGGGTTCAGAATATTGCATATATAGTACATTATTTTCAACCTGCAGTTTCTACATACAAAATATAGTAGCTAAGCCTGAGCCAAGAACAATGGGTTCTTTGAACCCACTACTTCTATGGTACATTTGCCACTAAAATAAAAACCCAACAAGAAAATAAAACACAAAAAGAAAGAAAAAAAAAAGAAGCAAATTGGCTGTGCTAATGAAGTACTGCATGGCTAGCTTTTTTTCTATTTACTTAATGGCAAACTGGTCCTGATTCCTCTATTTGGATCCCCACTTCGGCCAGCCTCTTCTCTTTGTACACGTATCGTTTTGCACAATAGAAAAAAAGCATAAGGTTCAATACACTCAAGATTGCCAAAAGCCAATAGAAATCAGATAATTTCCCTTGGTTGAGATTATCATCCAGCCACGGCCTTGACTTCGCAGTCACCTTGTCCACGATCGATACCAAAATTGAACTAAAGAAAAATCCAAGCGAAATCGTGCTTATGAACAGCCCGGTACTCATAGTTTTCATCCCTTTGGGACACTCCCTTAAGAAAAAATCAAGTTGTCCAATGTATGTAAAAGCTTCACCTCCTCCTACAAGCAAGAATTGTGGCACCAGCCAAAACACACTCATGGGAACTACCGCGCTCGGATTGTTAGTCAATCCGTGCGATTGAGCAACGTTCAATCTTTTTATCTCCGTCAAAGCTGCAGCAATCATCGCAAAACTTGATGTGACTAGGCCTATTGCAATACGTTGCAACGGGGTGAAACCGTGTGGTTTGTTTAGGTATCGGGCACATAGGGGCACAATAATCCTATCGTAGAACACGATGACCAGCATGATACTTCCAACGAAAAAGGCGGTTAGGGAGGCAGGAGGAATTTCGAATGATTTTCCAATGTGACGGTCCATGGTAGTAGCTTGTGACACAGAAAATGTAGTCATTTGGGCATAGACAGTCCAGAACATAATTGTCGTGCCCCATGTTGGTAACATTCTAATTACCAATTTAACTTCTTCAACATCTGTTAAAGTTGCTAGGTTCCAATTATTTAATATCGCTGTCCCGGAAAATTCACTGGAAGAATCTTTAATGGCTGCCTTGTCCAAGAAACTGCATAACAAAACAAAAAAAATAGAGAGCCAAAAAGTAATTAAAATGTTGCCCACATGCTTGGAAGATGGTGGGGAATTGGTGATGTGTAGCTATCAACGATTGGCCTATCCATGTGGATAGTTACAGTTCCAACAGCCCCAATTTTTTCCTCCATTATTTAAATAACAATGCAAGACATTGGCCCCCAAACTTCAAATTGTTCACTGGGTATTGACCCAAATTTCTAACCTAACTGCACGTTAAATTTTCTTTACTGAAATGCTAGTACAAGTCACGTGCTTAGTCATTCAACATGTTTTGAAAAAATGACCAAAATGATTGATCCATAATATATTTTACTACATTGAAACAGTCTTTTAATATATAATAAATTTTAATTCTTACTATATTTTACTTGCTAGAAATAGTCCTTCTAGAATTGGAAACAAATTTAAGAGAAGAGGGACCTTTGTAAAAACCAATTATTTTTAAATAATAGAGTAACAGATAAGTGTATTGCATAAATTAAAACATAATAATTAGTACTAAAGATTGATATTTCAATGAATTTTTTTGAATATTAAATATTTTCTGATATAATATCTCTATAACGTAGAAGTTGTTCGTTGGGAAGAAAAGCTACTTTTCACCCAAAAGTAAGATCTCTTTTCCCTTTTTTAAAACCTAAGAAGTGATTTATTTTGGCAAAAAATATTTTCCTATCACAACACTAGTGATTAAAGAGTAAAAATTACCTACCGGAACTCCTTGCTGTGAGGCAACTTCTGTTTATCCTTAATGTTTTCATCTCCAATAATATCATCAACGTTGAATAAAACGGAAGAATCAGAGGGCAATTTCATATGCCTCTTCCTCCAAGCAGCAATAAATACCGAAGCAAATTGCGCTAACGGACTCCCCAGTAGTTTCTTGAACCGGTACCTCCTCGTACCGGACAAGAACACAACAAGTCCTGCCAGAATCGCACACGCGCAAATCCCGTACCCAAATTTCCTCCCCACTTTATCCTGAATGTACACGAGTATTGTAACAGCAGTGAGCGCTCCAACGTTGATTAGGAAGAAAAACCAACTGAAGAATTTAATCATCCGTCCTTTTTCCTTTGGGTCGGACTCGTCAAATTGGTCCGTCCCAAAGCCCGAGACACTGGATTTCAAGAATCCAGTGCCTAGGGCCGTCATGTAGAGGGCGGTGAAGAGGACAGCCAGCTGTTTGCTATTTGCCGGGATGCATGATGGGCTTCCGAGATCACATTTTGGAGGTTGTAAGCTTGGGATTATGGTCGAGATTGTCAAAATTGTCACACCCTATTGAAAAGAAACAATCGAAAGAATAATTAGTATTAAAATTTAAATTAAATGTTCTAAATAGTTTAAGGATGCTTACTATTTATAATAGGCAAGGTGGTCACAGTTTGATTAAAAATCGTCCAAATTGGAAATTGAATCAAACCAATTAAGTAAGCCTATATATATTTGGGTTTGATTTTATTTAAAAAAACAAAATGGGGAAAAAACAGAACCAAACCTAGTGGTTTTCTGAGGTAACTAGGTAGAGTTGAATGATTTCTTAGTCACAAAACTAGGTAGAGTTGAATGATTTCTTAGTCACAAAACATAGTTGAGACTTTGGTAATACTAGGATCAATCTGAATACTAATTTTTTTAATTTCAAAAGATAATTTAAGGTGAAATAAAGTATAAATTGTGTGAGTTCCCATAAAATAAAGGAAAAGGTTGATTGATGACTATATATATTTATTTAGTTCCAACATTTTAGCACTCTAAAGGTGAATGAGGTCAGAAAATTTTCTTTTTATCATTTTCACCTAACACTTACTATTGCTTGAACAGTGGCTCCGATGGCAACAGTAAGATACCTGCAAAGGATTAAACCAAGAACAAATTAAAATATGCGAAGAATAGACAATTAGTTTTGAATTAAAGAAAGTTAGGTTGTTGAAACATAAACGAATTCAAGATTTAAATTTAATGAGTTCAGATTTAACATTCGTTGAAGTAACAGTAATAACCTTCCGAGAAAAGTGTCAGCAACGTAGCCACCAAGCAAAGTGAGTATGTAGGAAGTTCCCATAAAGTTAGTAACAATGTTGGCAGCGCCAGCATTTCCTAAATGCATTGTTTTAGTCAAGTACACCACCAGGTTCACAGCAATGCCTAGCGTTACTAGCCTCTCCACAGCTTCAACCCCTGATAAATATTAAGCACACAAAAAGTCTTATGTTAAAAACACCACAAGATCTATACTAATGAAAAAAAGTTGAGACCACGACAAAGGATGAGATTCATAGATTATCACTCAAATAATAGTAGTCAATTTTCTGTAACAAAGAAAATGATCGACTTTACGATATTATAGTTAAGTGATCATAAACTCCTAAAGGTGGGGTGGACTCTACTAATGAACAGTCTTTTATCCCTTAGTGAGACGATCTGACTCGAATCTGGGACAATAGATTTTAGCAAAAAAAAATGTAAAATCACCTAAAATCATAGCCGCACCAGACCAACCACCAGAGGTTGATCTAAGCACAGGTCGGCCTTTGTAATCCCAGGCATCTGCAACAGCTTTTGTTTCTTGTTGTGTCTGTGGAAGGGCCATTTTTTACTCTCTAGCTCTTTTGTCTTGTGAGAACTTTGGCAGAAAAGAGGATAAATTGGAGCTAGGTAGGAGGAGATTTTAAAGGAATATATATGAGTAGTAAAACTCAGACTGTGGCAGAATGAATTGATTCCTTCACCCTTTTTATAGCAGAGAGTCGTGTGGGTAGTATTCTTGTTTCTTTAATATTCAATGTAGGTCCACATCTAACGGGAGGGTTACTCTTTTAGGGGTCATTTGGTTATGCAGCATACACAATTCCTAGATAAATTTGAGGTCCTTTGCTACAGCTAAATATGTTTGTTTAGAGGCAATTAAATTTTACTAAAGCCTATAGAGATATTGTCAATTAACTAATGTCGGTAAAAGTTTTAGTACTCTTTATTAATGTGTAAATTTATTGACGCTGTTGTTTTTACTGAAGTGAAATTACTCTTAGCTAATTGGATTTCGTATAACTATTCACTAATCCAGTTAAATAGAATTAGTAGGATGCTCATATTGAGAACTGGGAAATAAATTCTCATTTTCTATTCAATGAGAATGAGAATTGTTTAGTAGGAGCACCAAGAGTTTGATTAATTACTCTTTATTATTTAACTATAAGATTTTATTTGTAGCTAATTGTTTATTTTCTTATCTAAGTTTGATTATGAATATTATTTAATTTTAAAAATATTTTATTCAATGTAAAATAAATAAAATAATTAATTTTATCAGATATTTCCATTCATAAAATATTTTTATTTCTCCTATCCAGTCCCTTCCTACCATGATTAGTTGTCTTTTCTTTATCTTCTTTACATGGTAAATTATTTTTAGTGGTCCAGAGAATCTTATGATAACATAAATGATTGATGGTGAAGTGAGCCTTTTTTCCTCACATCCGTGAACTATATTACCCTAGCCCCTATTCAAAACTTGGGGGAATATACACTTCATAGAAGTTTTTTAAAATCTTTATTAAATACGGTTGGGTTTAAGTAATGTATGAAATAAAATATGAGAATTGGGAGAATAAGAAATTGTGCGGAAATCAAGAATCAAGTGAAGGGAAAATACAGAGTCACTTCTCCTTCATTGGTAGAATAGAGAAAAAGTTGTTTTTATATTAGAAAACACTTTCTCTAGCTCTTAATGAGTCAAGTAGAGGAGACCCCCTCAAGTCGTCGTCATCGCTCGGCTAGGCTATGGCTATAGCTTTGGCTTCAGCAAATGATGTCACAAACAAATTCAATAATAGCAGAGGCGAATATTGTTAAAGAAGGGCTAAATGTCAAAAAGAGAAGTCACATGGACCAAAAGGCTACCCACCTAAAAAACGATTTAAAGGTAATTGTCATAACTATGGAAAGGTTAGACATAAAGTTGTTGATTGTCGCTCTTCAAAGAAGCAAAAGAACAACAATCAAGCAAATATGATTAAAAAGAATGAAGAAGTAGAGAACTTTTGTGCCATGTTGACTCAATGCAATTTAGTAGGAAATCCCAAGAAATGGTGACTTAATTGTGAAGCCTATAAGTGTGTATATTTACATTTTATCTTTTGAAGTATAGAGTTGTTATTGGAGAATTTGTTGCATTTGCTTTTTATGTGAAGATAGCAGGAAGAAAGCAGTCACTCTTATTAGGGGTCAACCTATTTTGTTAATTAAGCAACTTCATTTTTTTAGTCCAGTTCCACTCTATTTTTTTATCATCTTCACATTGGTCCCAAATTTCAACTTGAATATGGATGACACATGTCCATTAATAACTGCCTACATTTAATTAACTAAGATGAGATCTTGAACATGATTAAACTTTGAACACCCTAAGAATTTTGGCACCAGATTCCGTTAAAAAATTACCAATTTATATAGATAAAGAATTTCAGTCTTATTTACGAGTTATGACATACCTTTTACTCTTATACATATTATCCTTATTTTTCTTATCAAAAATGACTAAATACGATTTTATTTTTGAATTTTAGGTATAATACATTTTAAATAAATAATAATGGTAATATATTTTGAATTCAATTTATTATAAATTTATTTCAATGCACATGGTACACTACTAAAAAAATACCAAAAAACGACGGGCAAAAGCGACGGACTGCGTCTCTTTTTTCGGAAAAAGCGACGCAGTCACTTCCGTCGCTTTTTGAATAGCGACGGACCGAATGGCAAAATAGCGACGGAATATCGACGGATAGAGTGAATTTTTACAAAAAAAAATGAAACAAAGCAACAAACTTAAAGAAATTGCGACGGACTGCGTGGTTTAAGTTTTTTAAAAACCAGAAAAGCGACGGATAAAGGGACCTCGTCCGTCACTTTTCTGGAAATATTTTTTAAAAAAATATCCTGAAAAGCGACGGTTCTATTTTTTATTTTTTTTTAAATAAACACGACGGATTTAGGGTCCTTGTCCGTCGCTTTTCTAGAATTGTTTTTAAAAAAATGGCAAGAAAGCGACGGACAAAGGGTCCCAGTCCGTCGCTTTTCTGCAATTATTTTGTCAGCAGAAACCTGCAGTTTCTTCTGCCCACCTGCAATTAAAATTTCATTCAATTTATTATATCTATACAACCAACACCAGCCATTAAAGAAGAAGTAAAACACATAAAATACATAATAATAGACACAATTAAACAATAAAAGGAACAAAAATCATCATTGTCAAACTTTTAAATTATTTCAAATTTAAACAAAAAATTCAAATTGTCCAAAATTAAAATACAAGGGAACTAGGGACTATTTTCTACAAAATCCCCAAAACTATCATCAGACTGATATCCAAGTACGTGTGGTGTTGTCGGAACATTCATGTTGTTGAGTCGTTGGGTAACATGCTCATATTGCTAAGTCATCCTTCTTTCACTACAAGAAAAAAGACTTTTAACGACCATTTCTTAACGAAGGGAAATGAATTCGGTCGCTATAAATACACTTATAGTGACCAATTTTTTTCGGTCGTTATAAATACACTTATAGTGACCAAAATTTTTTCCGGTCATTATAAATATACTTATAGTGACCAAATTTTTTTCCGATCGTTATAAATATACTTATAGTGACCAAATTTTTTTCCAGTCGTTATAAATACACTTATAATGACCAAATTTTTTTTCAGTTGTTATAAATACACTTATAGTTACCAAAAAAAAATTCGGTCGCTATAAATACACTTATAATGACTAAGTTTTTCGATCATTAAAGATAAATTTTAATCCAATATTAATGAGAGGATAAATTTGATCTTTAAAAAGCATAGCATCC
>JBCEWC010010584.1:0-17499 GCA_038996855.1 Solanum aculeatissimum | reverse complement strand
TGCGGTGCTCAACTTGACCTTAGTACCAAGTCTCTTTTGAAAATACTTCCAAAAATGAGAAGTAAATTGAGTACCACGATCCGATATAATAGATCTCAGCACACCATGCAATCTCACTAACTCTCGAATATACACCTTAGCATACTTCTCAACACTATAGGTAGTCTTAATCGGTAAGAAGTGAGCCGACTTAGTTATCCTATCAACCACAACCCATATGAAATCGAATTGTCTCCGAGTATGAGGTAGCCCAACCACAAAATTCATATTCACATCTTTCCACTTCCAAGTAGGGATTTCAATATCTTGGGTCAAACCACCGGGCCTTTGATGTTCCACCTTTACTTGTTGGCAATTAGGATATTCTGACATGAACTTGGCTATATCCTTCTTCATACTATGCCACCAATACAACTCTCTCAAATCCCGGTGCATTTTGGTAGATTCTGGATGAATAGAATATTGAGAATTATGAGCCTCTTTCATGATATTATCCCTTAAGTCATCAACATCCGAAACGCACAAACAGTCTTGGTACCATAGTACACCATCTCCCCCTTAGGAGAAAACCTCAATCTTTTCATCGGCAACCAACTTCTTCAACTCTACCAAGGAAGGATCTAGGTCTTGTTTCGTCTTAACATTAACTACCAAGGAAGACTGAGATCCATCTTGAACAAGAATTTCACGATTGTCGGATTCGGCCAACCTCACACCTAACCTAGCCAAACGATGCACATCTTTCACTATCTCCTTCTTTCCCTCTTCCACATGAGTCACACTTCCCATAGATAGCCTACTAAGGGTATCTGCCACAACATTAGCTTTGCCGAGGTGATAAAGAACACTCATATCATAGTTCTTGAGAAGTTCCATATATCTCCTTTGCCTCAAATTAAGGTCCCTTTGGGTGAACAAATATTGCAAAGTCTTGTGATCGGTGAAGACATCCACATGAACCCCATACAAATAATGTCGCCAAAGTTTCAAAGCAAATACCGCCACCACCAATTCAAGATCATAGGTCGGATAATTTTGCTCATGCACCTTCAATTGCTGAGACACATAAGCTATCACCTTACTATGTTACATAAGCACACAACCCAAACCAATACGCGACACATCACAATATACCACAAACTCATCTAACCCATTAGGCAAAGTCAAAATCAGAGCCGATGTAAGCTGGTCCTTCAAAGTTTGAAAACTCTTTTCACATTCATTTGACCACACAAACTTGGCCTTCTTTTGAGTCAACTTAGTCAATGGAGACGCTATAGAGGAAAATCCTTCAACAAACCTTCTATAATAACTGGCTAAACCAAGAAAACTTTGAATATTTAAAGGAGTCAACGGTCTAGGCCAATCCTTCATCACTTTGGTTTTCTTAGGATCAACCTTAATGCCATCACCGGACACCACATGACCAAGGAAAGAAACTTCTCCCAACCAAAATTCATACTTGCTAAACTTGACATACAATTGATTTTCCCTCAACGTTTAAAGCGCCAATCTCAAGTGTTCCATATGCTCTTTCTCACTACGGGAGTAAATCAAGATGTCATCAATGAAGACTACCATAAAATTATCAAAGAACGGTTTAAACACCCGATTTATAAGGTCCATAAACACCGACGGAGCATTGGTTAACCCAAATGAAATCACCACAAATTCAAAATGACCATAACGAGTCCGAAAGACCATCTTGGGGATGTCACACTCCTTCACCTTTAGTTGGTGATAGCCCGAACGAAGATCTATTTTGAAGAAGTGAGTAGCTCCTTGAAGTTGGTTGAACAAATCATCAATTCTAAGCAATGGGTACCTATTCTTAACGGTCACCTTGTTCAATTGCCGATAATCAATACACATTTAGAGCGGCCCATCCTTCTTCCTCACAAATAACACGGGAGCACCCCAAGGTGAGATACTTGACCTAATATAACCCTTTTCTAGCAAATCATTCAATTGATATTTCAATTCCTTCAACTCCGACGGGGCCATACGATAAGAAGGAATAAAAATAGGTTGAGTATCCAGAAGGAGATCTATGCCAAAATCTATTTCTCTATCGGGAGGGATACCAGGCAAGTCCTTGGGAAACACATCAAGAAACTCATTAACCACCGAGACCGATTCAAGCTTAAGTGACTCACCCTTCACATCTCTAACCCGCACAATGTGATAAATGCACCCCATGCAAATCATCTTCCGGGCTTTGTAGCAGGAAATAAACTGATCCTTAACCACGAAATCACTACCCTTCCACTCCAACACATGTTCATTAGAAACTTGAAATTTAACTTGCCTAGTCCTACAATCAACCGAGGAATACGATGCATGCAACCAATCCATCCCAAGGATAACATCAAAATCATACATCTCAAGTTCTACAAGGTCGCCGGGGAACACTTTATGCAACACAAAGACATGACAACCCCGATACACATTTTTGGCAACAATAGACTTACCCACGAGAGTATACACCAAATAAGGTTCCCTTAAAGTTTCAGGACTCAAACCGAATTTAACAGCCAACAGAGGAGTCACAAATGATAAATTTGCCCTTGGATCAAGTAAAGCATAAGCATCAAAATCAAAGATTTTTAACATACCAGTCACGACGTTCGGAGCTTCCTCCACCTCTTGCCGGGCATGAAGAGCATAAAACTTATTGTTCCTAGGAGCACCACCAACCGGAGATTTTGGTGGCCCTTGGCCACTGGGAGCCACTTGATCTTTCTTTGCACCCCTTGGACAGTCAAAAATCTTATGGTCTAAACCCCCACATCCAAAGCAAGCACCCGAAACCCTTCTACAATCACCCAAGTGATGCTTCCCATATTTACCACAAAGAGGAATTGGGGGACCACCCCCAACTTGCGCCTTAGGAAGAGGCACTCTTGGATTAGCAACCCTCACATTTGAACCTTGGCCCTGATGTAATCGGACAAAACCACCACCACTCTTGGAGTTGGAGAACCCACCATCAAACCGAACTCTCTTAGCTTCATTCACCCTCATTTTCTTAAGGTTTTCACCCTCAATTTGCTCAACATAAGTCATGAGCCTAGAGATGTCCATGTATCGGATGAGCATAGCGATTCGACATTTCTTCACCACCAAATATGAAACACCCAAAATAAATTTGTGCATACTTGCATGGGGATCCACTACAAACATAGGGGAATATTTAGAAAGCTTAGTGAACTTGAGAGAGTAATGCATCACGGTCATACCACCTTGTCGAAGATTGATGAACTCAGTCATTTTGGCTTCCCTAAGCTCAAGAGGAAAGAAATGATCAAGGAAGACAATTTTGAATTCTTCCCAACTAACGTTTACATCAACCATTCACTCAACAACCATTGGTTATACCACACTTGGGCCACATCTTTCAATTGATATGCGGCCAACTCGGCTTTCTCTTCCAAACTCACCCCCATGATAGTCAATACCTTAATGAGTTCATTAATGAACTCTTGAGCATCTTCATCCACTTTCGAGCCATAGAACTCCGGAGGGTTCATCCGGGTGAAATTCCTCACCCTAGAAGCCTGAGTACCAATATTCACGAGATTGATTGGCCGGGCTTTGTTAGCCACTGTTTGGGCCAACATAGACACCACATTCCTAAACTCGGCGTGGGTCACTTGTTCCTCTACCGGTGCTCGAGGGGATTGTTCCTCAAATTCTAGAGCTTGGAGAGGGAAGGGAGATCTTCTAGGAGGCATGTTCTGAAAGAGCGAAAAAAGTATCAGGAGTTTAGGAAATTTATCTTAACAACTTGCGGAATGACATAAGGAAATAATGAAATGATACAAATTCCTAAAATGTCATCATAGCCTCCCATTCATAGGCATGACACGCATTACACCCATGAATAAAACTCTAATTGACGTGGCATGTAGGAATCCGAGGATCATTTACAAACCTAGGGCTCTGAAACCATCTTTGTCACGATCCAGAAGTGGGACCTAGATAAAAGTCCCCAATCAAGCCATCATAGCATCATCACTCACATCATCAGTTCGGAAGCGCGGAAAGATATATACAAAACACATAATTCTAGGGAAATGGGGCTTTGGACTCAAGCTATGGGGATGTTGCTGGGAATGGGATGAACATGAATCACATAGCACATAACAAGTATTTCTAAGGGCCGGGTAAATAGGACACAAGTTATGGGGGCACACCGAGACTTTTCACATAAGCACATTCCCAACATTCACAAGTCCAAGCATAATCATAAGCATAAACGGAACATCATGTCCATAAAAAAATTCCAATAGTCATAATATCCTAAGAAAGAAAAATACAACGTGCAAAAGTTTAGTGTGTCCAACATAGCCTCTACATAAGAAAGCGCAGGGCCTCGACATAGTTTGGGGCTCACCCTCAATACATGAAGCAAGAAAATAAATAAATACAAGGAAAATAGAAGGTAACTATTTCCCTTTAACAAAAGGTCTCACCATAAGCTAATAACTCCAAGGATATCACTCGTCGTCCGCCGGAAGATAGCAATTATCACCGGTCCCTACATGGTTAGAACATATAGATAAAAGTATGGGTTATCACAAAATATGTACTAAGTATGCGGAAATATAATGCATATGACAATATAGTATGACCACGAGATGACAAGGGGACAAGTGAAACAAAAGGAATGCACATAGCCAAAAGAGGAGTATATTTTAACAATATGCCATGCCATGATGCATGAAATGCAACCTAAGATCATATCATAGTGGGTATATGACCTCAACCGACATCAGAGGAGACCCGAGCGAGCTACTACTTGGATCCGAACTACTTTCCAGGTAGATCCCTAGTCAACCCTTCAACAAGGGGATACATAAAAAGTCATTTCCAATCTAGGGAGATATCCCATGTTGGCACATGGTTTGATGGAAAGGAGTATGGACCCTTGGAGATAGTACATCCCGACTCCAATCCCTTGGTACTAAGCCTCATCACATGAGAATACATATATATATCCATGCAAACTTTTTAAAATGGAGAGTTGACATTCTTTTCAAAACTATGTATCCTTAGAAAAACAAAAACATGATCAAATCCATATCCATACTTAGGCTAAAAAGCCAAGAAAAATTTCCATAATCATTTCCATATCAATGCAATAAGAGTAGCTCATCTACATATCTTATCATATCAAGCCTTCATAACATAACAAAGTGGCGTAAGCACCCATAATGCTCAAAGAGCCATAACAAGAGAATATGTGATCACAAGCCTTAACATATTATATCATAACAAGAGGGCCATGCCCTTAACAAGAGTTTCATCAGAACCATTCTTCAATGCATATTTCATGAATGAGAGATCAAATGCATGGGTAATGGAGGATTTAAGCCTTAAACCATAATTCAATAGGTAATTCAATATAATTCATGATAAAATTCCAATTCAAAACATAATGCAATTTATCCATGCATATTAAACCATTAAAGGGACATGCACATTGATCCTTCAAGAATTTCCATGAATTTCATAAAATTCAAACTTAAATCATCATTAAATCACCTAATTTCTACAGCCCACAACTCAATGCAATGAAATACATCAAAACATAAAGAACCCAAAATTAAAGAAAATTTAAATTCATAAATTAAAGAGGAGGGTTCTTGGGTCTTCATGGATGAAAGGTAATCCATGAATCAAATTCACATACTTTGAGATTAGTCAAGAGAATTGAATGATTTCATAACAAAGATGATTTTTCCCAAATTTCTTCAAGCTTTCATCAATGGAGGTCAAGAGGATTGAGAGAATGTTGGAGAGAATTGAGGAGTGTTAGAATGGATGAAAAAGGATTAGGGTTTGATTTAGGGGAGTTAGGAGACCTTAGAAAGACGAAAAGGGGCATAGGATCTAATTAAATTACGAATTAACTATTAATGAAATGGAGGGGATCACTGAACACAGTGCCTCACAGAAGGCCTCCAGTGGTCGTGTACAGGTTCACGGATCGTGAACCTGTCCGTGATACTTCACTTGGCCTTGACTTCGGCTTGAACTCTCGGGAGAATTTCATGATCACTTCACGAGGGGCCTCACAGACCATGTAGCTGCACACGGACTGTGTACTAGTCAGTGGAGCATCACTTGGACCGGAGTCCAACCCCGAACCTTGGAAAACTTTTTGGATCAACTTACGCGACCCTTCACGTGCCGTGAAGAGTCACACGGACCATGAGATGGTCTGTGGGATCACACTTGGTCCATGGCTTGGCCCCCAACCCCTAGTAGCACACTAGAGAAACTCACGTGAATCCCCACAGACCGTGGACCACTAAAATATCCATGGTCCCATCCTTAGACTCTATTCCGTAACCCTTTTTCAGCATACTTACAATTCCAATTACGGACAATCTCACTGCGAGTGCCATAACCTTCAGATCCAAACTCCGAATTGAGTGAAATCAGTTGCGTTACAAATATAACTCAAATAGCTTCAATTTGATATACATAATAGCCTACACAATTTATCCCATACCAAAATATATGACCTTTAGAATTCAGTGCTACCTAAATGGCCTTACCACCTTCCACCAAAACGATTCCCTTGAATCCGACCACTTAAATGTACCCCATGGCTATCAAAATTCAACCATGACCAGTTCAACACTAACCTTGACCAACCATTATGAAGTTTAAATTTTTTTGAATCGTTATAGTTTCTATTAAAATAAATGGATATAGTAACTTCTTTGAACTCAAAAGTCAATAATGAAATCACACAAAGACTCAATTTTGTTTGTAAGAAAATATATGTAGTAGAAGAAGAACATTCGATCCTAGAAATGAAAGAAAATCCCTCTACTTATAAACAACAAAGAATAGTATGAAAAAGTTTTTATTGTATCTTATCGGAAAGGTCACAACCCTTTTGAAAAGTCACAACCTTTTAAAAAAAATCGCAGCCCTTCAATAAAGTGATCACGACTCTTTAAAAAAGTCATAGCCCTTCATTTTACATTCACATCTTTTAAAGCTCAACAATATCCCATATGAATGGAGAATGACTATTGTTAAAACATATGCATGAAAAGAAAATGTGATTAATAAGATAAAATTAATTGCATCTCAATAAGTAGGTTCTTCTTTAAACTTTTCATAGTGAATATATATTGAATATACTCGATCAATAGATTGATTTGATGTCTTTGAACCATTGAGTTTTGATATATATCTGACAATCTCAGTCAGTTAATTAACTCTTTAACTGGTTTTGATTTTCATTGTTTTGTTTGTTTCATCCATGAACACTTCTTGATTCATATGTAGAGAACTGACCTTACAAGATTCTCCTTAAATTGGCTCATACTTCAAACTTACATGGATGATTCATAAATATGTTATTCCATAGATATTACATTTGATATACCATGTAACAAACATAGAAATTATTAAAAGATTTTAATAATTTATCCATTTTACTAATTATTGTCTTATCACGAGAATAAATCATAAAATATTTTTGACAATATTAAATGGTCTGTCATGCCCCAGGAGAGTACCCTTGGCATGACTGACACTTAGAGACTATTGCTAGCCCCCAAGTGAACCACTCAACTTTATCATTTCGTCCAATCACAATCTAATAGAGAAAGACATCAATAACAAAGAATACTCAATGAAATGAAATGATAATATAAAAATCCAGGCCAAAGACTAAATAATCTATCCATCAACTAAGCAAGACTTGTGCGAAAGAAACTAGTCAGGAAGTAACATCAAAACATAACTCAAGAGTCTAGTCTATGAAGCCTCTAAACATCTGACTAAGTGGTGCCAATGACAAGTCCATGGCTACCTCAAAATAAAATAGAAAAGCTAAACTCAAAACTAGAAGATAAGATACGACATCCTCCAAAAATAGGAGAGGACTCACCAATTAGTTGGATGAGAATAGGTCCTCAACGGGGTACCTGTTGATGACCGTTAGTACCTATCTCTGCAACATGAAAAGATGCAGTCCCAAATGGGCATCAGTATATGGAATGTACTGGTATGTAAAATGGCAGAATGAAACATGTAAAGGCAAAATAACATCAGCTCAAAATAGCTCAACTCAGGAAGTAAGGAACTCAATCATCAAGTCAAAGGTCTAAGGTGAGAATGCAGTTTAGACAATGACTACTCGTATACCATCTCATCCCATTCACTCAGAGTACTATCAAGATCTATTTAGGAGTTTCTCTAACCGACAACCATCACCTACGAGCCGATGATGATACAACGAAGCGATATCATCGCCATATCCATCCAATACCTTGTCAGGGTAAAGGACATCCCATCAGTGGATCCACAATAATAATATCAAGTCTTCTTTTCAGGACAATAAGGAATTATCTATTGTTACGGTTCAATCCTCTCCTACACTGTCCACGTAGTTATTGAGTTTGAGTTGCACTTACTCTTACTCAATTTGGTTCTCAATACTCCTCCCAAGACTCATTATTCTCATAAGACCTCAACTCTATGGTTAACTCATTCACCTAGTCTCATTGGACTTTTGTCAACTCAATTCATCATATCAATCATCAACTCTTTGGTTACAGTCTTTTAAGGTTCAGTTCTTGACTCATATAGACTCAATCATACATCATTCGAACTTATAACATTCAAGAAACAATAATAGAGTTAAAGCATTTAAGGATTCTATAGACTCTTTAGGTTCAAATTATACTCATGCATATTCATTTAAATGTAATATGTAATAATAACAAGAATTTAGTCTAGGGTTCACATAGAAAAGCAAAATCATTAATTTCTAGTATTTAATTCATAAAAACTGTAATTCATGCAAAATTATATAAATATACGTTAGAATTTAAGAAATATCTTCACAAAATATCCATGAAGACTCAATTCATCAACAATTCCATTGATTTAGGTTATGGGGCACATAAAAGAACAAAATCCATATTTTAGTTAGCCTTACATACCTGGAAGTTTGAATCTTGGAGTAGCTTGGAAGAATCCTCAAGTTCTCTCTTCAAAATCCTAGCCTTTTTCTCTCTTGAACCCTATTCTACATTTTGGAGGATGTGTTTTACCATAAAAAGGATCAACTGATATGTTTATTGCTTAATTTTGGTATAAAAAACTCGAGTCTAGGCTTTAAAAAGGTAGAAAAATACCAAAATAACCCTTTAGAAAAAGCTGATAAAAGTCATCCACAAAATCCTTTACGGCCTGTGGAATGTTCCACGACTCGTGGGTCACTTTCGTAAACTTTTGGGCATATTTTTTATGTTACTGGAACTTTTCACGAGACTCATCCACGAGCCGTAAAAGGCTTTATGACCCGTAGATGAATTTTTGAAGTCTAGGACTAAAATTTGATTTTTTGGACCTTTCCACGAAATCTCACTTTATAGGTCGTACTTCAATCCATGACCCGTATGTGGTTTTGTGGAACTACTTTAGTCTTGCAGTGTTTAGTAAAATGGCCATAACCTTTGACTCCAAACTCTAAATGAGGTGAAATAAGTTACGTTGGAAAGTTAATTCAAAGAGATTTTATTTGATAGGTTATGGGCTACCTAATTCTTTGTGTGCTAAGAGTTATGATCATTTAAAGTTTACTCTTGCATAATCCAACACTAGAAACTCAATTTATTGGAATGTTTTGAACTCGTCTAAGTATTAGAAGCCTCTTATGACCCTAATACACACTCCACATGCAAGAATGAGTCTTGAAACATGGATACATATAAGAATAGAGTTATGGGGTATCACAATATCTCCTTCTTGGGATCATTCGTCCTCGAATGATGAGTAACTCAAGGCTTATTAAGCAAGAACACTATCAAGAACTCAAATACTCAGATACTTAAATACTCATACTCCAACAATCAACTTTAACTCAAGATTTAGAATTGAAAGACTATCTCTAACATCATAATTAGGCATGAATATAGTTAAAGACATGCATACTCAAATACTCATGGACTCGAGAGGGACATCAACTCAGAGATAAGGACTAAACTAAAAAATGGAGAAGTAACTCAGAGAATAGGAATGAATTATTACCATCAATTTCATAATTAGGAGGCACAAATAGGTGAGGGTATCTAGGCTTCATATTCTCTTCAACTTACCATGTAGCCTCTTCAACAAATTGAATTCGCCACAACACTTTTACTAATGCAACCTCTTTAGTTCTCAACTTGCGAACTTGACGATCTAAGATTTGGACTGGTATCTCTTCATAACTCAAACTATCCTTCTATCCAATGCTTTCAATAGGTACAACCAAGGACGAATCTCCCAAACACTTCTTAAGCATAGAACTGTGAAAGACCAGATGAATGGCTGCCAACTCTTGTGGTAGCTCCAACTCATAAGTTATGTTTTCCACTCTCTTCACAATTTGGTAGGGATCAATGTATCGAGGACTCAACTTCCCTTTCTTCCCAAACTGTATCACACCCTTCATGGGTGACATTTCCAAGTACACCCATTCATTGACCTCAGACTCTAACTCTCTTCTTTTAACATCAGTGTAGGACTTTTGATGACTCTATGCAGTTTTCAATCTTTCTCTAATGATTTTCACTTTCTCCTTGGTTTTTTTAACTAAGTCTGGTCCAATCAATTCTGCTTTACCCACCTCAAACAAACCTATCAGTGATCTACATCACCTCCATAAATGGCCTCATAGGGAGTCATCTGAATACTGGAATAGAAACTGTTATTGTAAGAAAACTCAATCAGAGGTAAATGATCATCTTAATTACCCTTAAAGTCAATGGCACAGGGTCTCAACATATCCTCCAAGGTTTGAATTATACACTCTACCCGACCATTGGTCTGAGGGTGGAAAATAATACTAAGGTTTATCTTTGAACCTAGGCCTTTCTGAAAGGACTTCCTGAATTGGGTAGTAAACTAAGATCCTCTATATGATATGATGGACAATGGAACTCCATGCAATCTAACAATCTCTTTTATGTATAACCGAGCATAATCCTCTGTAGTGTCAGTTATCTTTACTGCCAAAAAGTGTGTAGATTTTATCATTCGATCAACTATCACCAAAATCGAGTCATGTTATTTGTGAGATCTCGATGAACTTTTAATGAAGTCCATGTTGATCATCTCCCATTTTCATTCTGGAATCTCAAAGTTCTAGGCTACTCCACATGGCCTTTGATGCTCAATTTTAACTTATTGGCAATTTGGGCACTTAGAAATAAACTCAGCAATGCCTCTGTTCATTCCACTCCACCAATAAACCTCTCTCAAGTCATGGTACATTGTAGTTAACCCTGGGTGTTTCTCGAATACCATCAACATCTAAAACACATAGTCTGCCTTGATATCTCAATACTCCATCTCCCCCTTTGACAAAAGTCATCACCTTCTGTTTATGCACATATGCCTTCTATTGTAGCAAGATGAGGTCTCAATCTTGCTTTTCCTTCACCTCTACTACAAGAGATGATGCAGACCCATTTTGAAAATCAACTCCACCTTCGTTAGAATCTTCAAGTTGGACTACCAATTGGGCCAATCTATGCACTTCCTTTGCCAACTCTTTCTTTCATTCCTCAACATGGGTCGTACTGCCCATTGACAACCTGCTAAGAGCATCAACAACAATGTTAGCTTTACCTGGGTGGTAGAGGATGCTTATGTCGTATTCTTTGAGCAACTCCAACCATCTTCTCTGTCGCAGGTTGAGCTCTTTCTGGCTGAATACATATTGCAGGCTCTTGTGATTAATAAACACATCTAAATGCACTCCATACAAATAATGGTGCCAAATATTTAGTGAAAATACCACCGCCATCAACTCAAGATCATAGGTTGAATATTTTCTCTCATGGACTTTGAGCAGTCTGAAAGCATAAACAACTACCTTTCCTTTCTGCATCAACACACATCCTAATCCCACTCTAGAGGTATCACAATATATGACAAATCCATCATTCCCTTCAGGCAAGGTTAATACTAGTGCAGTAGTCAATTTATCTTCAACTCTTGGAAACTTTTCTCATATTCATCAGACTATAGGAACTTGACATTTTTCTGAGTCAGTCTAGTCAACGGTCTAGATATGGAAGAGAATCTTTCAACAAATCTTCGGTAATAGCTAGCCAAACCCAAAAAGCTACTTATGTTTATGGGAGAGGTTGGTCTAGGCCAACTCTTGACTGCCTCGATCTTTTAAGTATCTACTCGTATGCCATCGCCCGAAACCAGATGGCCCAGAAATACCACAGATTTGAGCCAGAACTCACACTTCAAAATTTTTGCATATAACTTATTATCCTTGAGCTTCTATAGAGCGATCCTAAGGTGATTAGCATGTTCTTCCTCATCTCTGGAATACACCAAGATTTCATTAATAAACGTGACCATGAATATGTCAAGATACTATCTAAACACTCTATTAATCAAGTCCATGAAAGTTGTAGGTGTATTTGCCAACCCAAAGGACATTACCATGAACTCAAAGTAATTGTATCGGATTCGAAAAACTATCTTTGGAATGTCACATTCTCTCACTTTCTCACTTTCAATTGGTGATAGCCTGATCGGAGGTC
The DNA here is from genome assembly GCA_038996855.1 of Solanum aculeatissimum. NCBI lineage: Eukaryota > Viridiplantae > Streptophyta > Magnoliopsida > Solanales > Solanaceae > Solanum > Solanum aculeatissimum. Next base: position 4,915 of record JBCEWC010010584.1, on the reverse strand, counting down.
TATCTTGGAGAAAATAGTGGCGCCCTAAAGTTGATCAAACAAGTAATCAATTATTGGAAGGAGATATTTGTTCTTAATGGTCACTTTATTCAACTGATGATAGTCTATACACATCCTTAGGGTACCATACTTATTTCAAACAAATCGGACAGGAGCGCCCCATGGAGAGACAGTCGACCTAATGAAGCCCTTATTCAAGAGATCTTTCAACTGCTCTTTCAATTCCTTCAACTCGGTGAGAAACATTCTATATAGAGGATTAGAGATAGATTGAGTATCGAGGAGAACATCAATCCTAAAGTCGATATCCCTATCAAGAGGGACTCCAGGAAAATTATCAGGAGACATCAGGAAACTCATTGACAATTCGAACTGACTCAAAAGGTAGAGACTCTACATCATCAACCTTAAACTCGCACGAGGTGATAGACACACCCTTTAGAAATTAGCTTTCTGAATTTAAGGTAGGAAATAAACTTACCCTTAGACACTGTAGAACTACCCTACCACTTTATAACAGGCTCATTCGCAAATTGAAATTTGACCGTCTGAGTTCTATAGTTGACAGATTCATAACAGGCGTAAACCCAATCCATGCCAAAGATCATATCAAAGTCAACCATCTCTAACTCAATTAGATCATCAAGAGTATCTCTATGATAAATGGACACTACACAATCTCTATAAACCTTTTCAACTATGATAGACTAACTAGTCGGACTAAAAATACTGAAGGGCTCATGAAGACATTTAGGAAGGATCTCAAACATACTAGCCACATATGGAGTCACAAATAATAAAGTGGCACCTGGGTTAAACAAGGCATATACATCATAGAAAAAGACTCGAAGCATACCTATGACAACATCTGGTGCAACTTCTTGATCTTATCGATTGCCCATCGTATATAGACGATTTGTACCCCCACCTGTATTAGTAGTGACACCTCTCTGATTAGCAATAGTAGGTGGTGCTGCCAAAGATTGAGCTTTATTACCTCCCTTACCCCGCTTTCTCACTGGGCACTCATTCTGGAAATAACTAGTCTGTCTATACTTATAGCAAGCATTTGTGCCCTCACAATACTCACCGAGGTGGAGTCTGCTACACTTGCCATATGGTGGTTTCTCCCTCGAACCTTGAGTCATAATAGCTTGGGATTGAGAACCCTGAATTCTGTAATTCTGATAAATCAGTGAGTTTTGATCATACCTATTAATCGGAGCTGGTGCACTTGTTAAGGATGGTACGTAGTTCGAAGACCTCTTCTAAAAATAGGACCTGTCCCCCTTACCTTGCTTCTGCTAGCTAGGCTTATGCCCTGCTGATTTAGCCTTCTTGCTCAAATGATCTTCCCTATCTCTCTTTTTATCCTCCTCAAGTTATTTTGCATAGACCATAACTTTGGAGATGTCAATGCTCGGGATCAATAATATCTCTTTGCACTCCTTTTTCACATGCTTGCCCAAGCTGAATATGAACTTTCTCATCTTGGATCTCATGTCAGGGACTATCTCGGAAGCATACCTAGATATCTGTATGAACTTGAGTCTATATTCTTTGACAATCATCCCCTCCTGCTTCAAGTTGATAAACTCCTCAACCTTTGCTTCCCTCAACTCTCATGGAAAAAAGTGGTCAAGAAAGACACTCTCAAAATCACTCCAAATGGGAGGTTCAACATCCTCACCTCGACTTTCTTTCCACTAATTGTACCATATATTTTTCACATCCTTAAGTTGATAGAAATCAAGTTCAACTCCTTCAATCTCGATCGCGTGCATAGTTTTCAACACCTTTCATATCTCATCAATAAAGTTCTGGGGGTATTCCGCAACCTTAGACCCTGTGAAGACTGACGTGTTTATCCTAAAAAAATCTCTAAGTCTGGATGCAGTAGTTGGCTCTTGGCAGCTAGAACTAGGAGCTTGTGATCTCCGATTCCCACTCTTAGCTGCTACCAGGTGAGTGAGCATAGTGATAGTTCTTCTGAAATCAACTTCTATAGTAGGAGCATGTGGACCAGTGGGTATTTGTAAAACACTGGTGGATTTAGTTGGTCGATCTCGACCCCTTGTCTTCATTTGAGTCGGCACCTTTAGTGGAAGATTCGTAGCATTGAAGGCTAAAACATCTCTTTGGGTGGTGGTACACTTAGGAGGCATGATCTGCAAATGTGTAACGTATGAATCAAATAGATATTTTAATAGAGTTAAACTCTATCGCATGAACTCAAAATACAAGAGAAGTGTAACAATTCCTAATGTCCTATAGCCTCCTGCTTATAAAGTGTTGTGCACAACACACCTACAAACAAGACTCTACTAGACACGAATTTATAGACTCCCTAGGAAACTTGAACTCTGTGCTCTAATATCAAGTTTGTCATGCCGTGAAAGGATACCCTTGGCGTGACCGACATTCAGAGACTATTGCTAAACCCCAAGCGAACCACTCGACTTCATCACATTTGTCCAATCATAATCTAATAGAGGAAGACACCAATAACAAAGAATACTCAATGAAATAAAATAATAATATAAAAATCCAGGCCAAAGTCCAAACAATCTATCCATCAACTAAGCAAGACTAGTGGGAAAGAAACTAGTCAGGAAATAACATCAAAACATAACTCGAGAGTCTAGTCTATGAAGCCTCTAAACATCTGACTGAGTGGTGCCAATGACAAGTCCATGGCTGCCTTAAAATAAAATAGAAAAGCTAAACTCAAAACTAGAAGATAAGATATGACATCCTCCAAAAGTAGGGGAGGACTCACCAATTAGCTGGATGCGAGTATGTCCTCAATGGGGCGCCTGTTGATGACTGTTAGTACCTATTTCTGCATCATGAAAAGATGCAGGCTCAAATGGGCATCAATACAGGGAATGTACTGGTATGTAAAATGACAGAATGAAATATGTAAAGGCAAAATAACATCAATTCAAAATAGCTCAACTCAGGAAGTAAGGAACTCAATTATCAAGTCAAAGGTCTAAGGTGAGAATGCAGTTTAGACAATGACTACTCATATACCATCTCATCCCATTCACTCAGAGTACTATCAAGATCTATTTGGGTGTTTGTTTTTTCAATTATCCTTACTTAACTTTAAATTAGTCTAATTTATCCTGTATTTAAATTTATCCTAATATATACACTATTATTTTGTATTACTTATTTTTTTCCTCATCAACTTTTGAAACTTCTCTTCCGCCTCTTGTCTTTTCTTTTACGTTGTAGTCTATTTTTTGAGATTCTTTTTTTAAAAGTTGTTACTTTTTTTATTTTCTTGTGTTGTTTGTATGGATTGGAGATATATTAGCTTGTATGTTTTTCTACTTGATTCTATGTATATATTAAAAAAAGTATTGATAAATTTAATATTTATAATAATTAAGGTCATTTTTTTAAATTTATCAGTTATGATACAGTATCATACAGTTAAATCAAACCACAACATTATTATTAAACAACGATAACTTGTATAGTCTATCCAAACATGGTACAATACCGTATGTTACAATACCATACCATACCATACCATATAATACTATACATTATGAAACCATGACAAACCATCATCCAAACAGAGGGTAAGAGTCGTGTATGCAAAAGCTTACTAAGTAAGGAATATGAAAGTACTTAGTCTACTAATCACTGTCTAATATAAAGTAACATAATAAAGAAAAAAAGAAAACTCATAAATCTTTCGATGTCAGGAGCTCACCGAGTATGCAAATGTAGCTAGAATTCATAAGATTTGGGGCTATGTTGATATTTCATACCAAAATATACATCACAAAAATTCAAAAGAGTAGGATGAGTATAAGCCATTAATACTTAGTAAGTACCATAGGTCGACTGAACCCAGGTAGTTACTATATCAAATAAGGAATGTTAAAAATAGCCCTTCATGCAGAAAAGTCCCATTAATTCAATGTTAAATTTTAGAGTTGTCAACAGAGACCTAAATCCTAATATAGATAATTCATCCAATTCACTTAAAATTTATGGATTGGGCTCAAGATAAGTTGAATTGGATCAATTTCAACTCACTTTAAAATTATTTTTAATTCAGCCTAATTTAATGTCCAAATTTAATCTGTTGCAAACTCTTTATTTGCATTGACAGAGTATGTTCCGTAATGAATGTATGAACTATTATCTATTTTATATCTTCTAGAATTTATCTATTTATATTTTTTACTTTGTAAATTAAAATTTTACTTTTGGGGGAGCAAACTCGAAGGATTTGTTGTTCAAAGATTATTTTTTTAAATTTATAAATCAAACACAAATTATTTCTCATGAAAAATATTGTTTTGAGAAGGAATACTTTTCGACTTTTATGAATATGGCCAAACAGGACATTCTATTAGCCTAATGACATCTATGAAATTTACTCTCAATTTGAATAATGAATGTAATTATTTTTTAGCAAATTTTATCAAAATACATAACATATCTTATGATATTTTCAAATATTCCCTACCAAATTAAAAAATTACCAAAATCCCTTTTTCACAATTGTTTCGCTCCCACGCAGATACACTTATGCACTTACACCACAATCCCTTTTTTTTTCTCCTAAATTCAAACCGTGAACGTGCAAACGTTTTTTCTCTTTCTACGGTTTCAAATTTGAAAACCAAGGTAGGTCTTCTTCCCCTTTCAAAATTCTTACTGTGTTACCATTATTTTTCCAACTTTGATAAATTCATACACATGGATCCTCCATCCACGACATTATCGCCATGAAGAAGAAGGAAAATATCGAAGGGAACAAGGATAAAGATTCAACCTCTAAGTCTGCAGATCCAAAAAACCCCAAAAATGTATGAAGAAAGCACAAGGAGCAACCAATCGACCATCTTTGTCTACGGTTCATTTTGCCCAACTCAATTCATAACTG
>JBCEWC010010583.1:0-17500 GCA_038996855.1 Solanum aculeatissimum | reverse complement strand
TAATGACTTGAATGTTGAGCATGATGTGTGACTATGTGCTATGTGCAAGCATGCTTATCCCTTTCCCGTATTGTCCCTATAGCTTGAGTCCCAAGCCTTTAAATCCCTAGAGCTTATGTGCTACATGCTTTAGCTTTCGCATTTCTGAACCGATGATGAGTGTAATGATGCTATGATGGCTTGTTCGAGGGTCTTCGGGTCCTCTTTCGCCATGTAACATCTAGACCCCTATCCGTGTCGTGACAGGTGTATATTCAGGAGTTGATGAGATTGCATGGTGTGCCAAGGTCTATCATATCGGATCATGGTACTCAATTTACTTCTCATTTTTGGATGTCTTTTTGAAAGGGACTTGGTACTAAGGTCAAGTTGAGCACCACATTTCATCTTCCAACCGAAAGAAAAATTCAAACCTCGGAGGACATGTTAAGGGCTTGTGTGTTAAAATTTAAAGGAAATTGGGATAATCATCTACCTCTCATTGAGTTTGCCTACAACAATAGTTTCCATGATAGCATTGGTATGACTCCATTTGAGGCTTTGTATGTTAGGATATGTAGGTCTCCGGTTGGTTAGTCTGAAATAGGTAACGCGGCCTTGTTAGGACCAGACTTGGTTGTTGAGGCCATTGAAAAAGTGAAGTTAATTAGGGAAAGGTTGAAAATGACTCAAAGTCGCCAAAAGTCTTATTCGGATGTTAGGAAGAGGGATCTCGAATTCCATGTTGGTGATTGGGTGTATGTGAAAGTGTTCCCCATGAAAGGCATCATGCGTTTTGGAGAAAAGGGCAAGTTGAGCCCCCGGTACGTCAGACCTTATGAGATTTTAGAATGGGTTAGCAATATGGCTTATAGGTTGGATTTGCCTTTGGACATGAGCTCCATTCATCCGATATTCCATGTGTTCATGTTGATAAAGTTGGTTGGTGATCCTAAAGCAATTACACCTTTGGAGGGTGTGACGGTTGAGGAGAATTTGACCTATGAAGAGGTATCGGTTAAAATCTTGAATAGGTATGTGAAGCGGCTTCGCAACAAGGATGTAGCTTCGGTCAAGGTGCTTTGGAGGAACCAAGATGTGGAGAGTGCAACATGGAAAGCGGAGTTGGACATGATGGAGCGATATCCCTTTCTTTTCCAATCTACTCAAGCCTAAGGCATGAGGTTCTATCCTTGTATGGTCCTAATTCTTTAAATTCTTGAGTTTCATGACATTGCATGCATACATGAGCACGAAAATGATTTGAATGATGTTTTGACATGAGTTTCGAAAGACTTTTGAAATTATGCATGATTTATTAAAAGTTTGGTGAAAATATCTCTTGTTTGATTGTTGTCCTCAAGCCGCAGTTTTGCTCATTCGAGGGCATATGTTTCCAAAGGGGAGATCATGTAACGATCCAAATGTTTTTGAAATTCATAATGGTTGGTCAAGGTTAGTGTTAAACTGGTAGGGATTGAATTTTGGTAGCCATGGGTTGTATTTAAGTGGCCGAATTCAAAATGGATCGTTTGGTGAGGTTGAAAGGCCGATTGGGCAGTGAACTTTGAAAGCTTATAACTTTTGGTACGGGTTGAACTCTGTGGGCTGCTATATATCAAATCTAAGCTCTTTGAATTAATATCGCAATGCAACTGTTTCACTCAATTCAGAGTTCGTATGTAAAAGTTATGTCCCTTGCAGTTGGACTGCCAGTAATTGAAAGGGCGCTGGGAACAAGGTTCTGAAACTGGGCTAAGGGCTAGACCACGGACCGTTTGGTGGTCCATGGTCCGTGGGGGTGCTCGTGTGTTGGTCCAGTGAGCTACTGAAGGCTAGGGTCCAGGCCATGGACCAAGTATGGTCCCACAAACCACCTCACAGTCCGTGTGACCCTTCACGGCCTGTGAGGGGTCCCGTGAAGTGAGGCAAAATGTTGGCCAAGGTTCAGGGCTAGACTTCGGACCAAGTGATGCTCCACGGACTATTACACGGTCCATGTGTAGCTACACGATCCGTGATACCCCCGTGGAGTGATCTAGATATTCCCCCGAGAGTTTGAGCTAAAGACGAGACCAAGTGAAGTCTCACGGGCAGGTACACGGCCCGTGTACTAGTAAACGGGCACTGTGTGCCTTCCGTATGACTCTGTCTTCAGTGATTTAGTCTGTTTCATTATTGGTTAATTCATAATTTAATTAGATCCTATGCCCATTTTAGGCTTTTAAAGGTCTCCTAAACCCCTAAACCCCTAAACCTAACCCTAATCTTCTTTTATCCATTCTAACACTCCTAAAGTTAAATCCAAACCCAATCCTAAGATAACTGCTTTTCTCTCTAAATAATTCTCTCAACTCTCTCTAACGGTAGCCTAACCGTAACAGGGCCTCACTGATGGTGAGTGAGGCGCCGGCGGACGGAAATTGACCACCAAAATTAAGCCAACATGAGACTTTGCACATTGATCAAACTAAATAGAAGAGGGACCATACTACTACTACTCCTAATTCAACAATCCACAGTCCATGTGAGGCGATCGCTAACAAGAGTGGATGAGTTAGGCACGAATGATGATATTCGTTCATATTCACAGAAAATACCAAACGTGGAGACAACGTTAATGTAGGAAACTCACACCACGGCTCAAACCTCTCGGGATGAGAACTTGAAGAGGATGGACAAACAACAGGACCAAGTGAGGCTGAAATTGAAGAAGGGCACTCCTGACATGAACCCTAACAAGAAGTCCAGGCCGGAGAACATAGAGGAGAAGGTGAAGGGGAATCAACAACCAAAGTCATCGGAGGAACAGGGTTTGCTCCCTAATACTTCTCAAAATCCTATTATAACTGTGAACAATGATGAGCAAGATACCATTAGGGACTTAAGTCATAATACAGACACCAACTCTGGGAATGTGACTCAAACCTTAAGGAAAATACCGATGAGGATCACCACACTGTAAAAGGAAAGGGGGAGGAATCTCAAAACCAAACGAATAGAAATCCTAACCAATTCCTTAAGATATCCAATAACTTTGACAGGATTACTCCTAAAAACCAAAGGACTTCCCCTGGATTATTGAGCAATATCCATCCCCAGAATATAGCTGGGCAACCTCCCAACACAGTCAGTCAAGGGGAAAGTAAGAAAGGGAAGACACCAGAACCTACCCCCTACATAGTGGTTCAAACTTTTGCTACCAAGCTAAGACTCAATATGGCTCAACAGGAAAGGCATATAGAAATTGAGCAACCTAAGTATACCTCCAAGCATGGCCTACCAGCTGTGATATACAATAAGGATAATTATATGCAAAAATTAGCTGAGTCTTATAGATACACCCTAATTGGAAAGTTCAGTAATACCATGCCTAAAGTGGAGCTAATTAGGAAGAACTTCATTTTGCAGACTCAACTGATAGGAGGTGTTAAAATAGCTCACTTCAATGCTAGACATGTTTATATAGACTTGGATAATGAAACAGACTATGTTACTGTCTGGACCAAGACCAAAATGCACATAGAAGGACATCTTATGAGGATACAAACCAGGACCCCTACCTTCAAGCCTGAGGAGGAGACATCTATTGTGCCTATTTGGGTAACCCTTCCTGAGTTACCTTGGCATTGCTACAAAAAAACCTTTGTTACCACCCTGTTAGCCCCTATTGGTAAGGTCTTATACCTTGACACTGCCTCAATCCAAGAAACTAGGGGAAGTATGGCCAAAGTAAAAGTTCAAATTGACATTACCAAAGAGAGACCATCTCATGTGTGGATGGGATTTGATGAAAAGGATTTAACTATAGGAAGGTGGCAGGCAATTCAATATGAGAGTATACCTGATTACTGCCTATACTGTAAGCACCAAGGCCACATAGAACATGTCTGCACCATCAAGAAAAGGTATGAAGAGTATAAAAACAGAAAGGAGATGGAAACAGATAAAAGAATCAAAGCTCAAGAGGGAACTAAGGAAACTCATCAAGAAAATGACAATAAGAGGAATGATAAGGAAAAAGCTGAAAAAGATACAAGGAATACAGGGCAAGAAAAGGAAGGTAGACAGCAAAAAGGAAAATGGCAGATCCAGGGTAGAAAGATTCACAAGAAAACTATGAACCAGGGATACCAAGAGGAAAAGCAAGAACACCCTCAGAACCAGAAGAACAGGAATGATCAGCAGATTGATTGAAGGTCATCAGGTAAGTTTTTTTGTATTGAATTGTCATCTTATTATACTGATCTTGAATGTCAAGATCAGCCCACTAACCAAAATACAGGAAAGGAAGGAAGCAAGGAAGGGACTCACACCAATGATAAAAAAGAAAATAAAGGACTGCAAAATCCAAATGGGAGAAAAGGGACAAACCAGAATCCCATACAAGAAGGAGACATGCACAATCAACAAAGTAAAAGGCATGCAGAGCAACACCTGCCCATAAAAAAGAGACAAGGTATTGACTTATCTCCCCATGAGAAGGATGGGATAGCTCCTCTAGACCATTCTCTCATTCCCTATGATATTGCTGAAATAAATGTTATGCAATCCTCTCTCCTATCCCCCCTTGGTGGTGCTGGAGGTATGGATGGAGTGGAGGAGTACCCTACTAATCTGCAGGAAGGGGAACCTGAGGGGGGGAATCTGACTCATGTTTTGCATGAGGTTTACACTGACCCTAGACTTGACTGTAGAGCCTCTGCTACTCCTATGCTCACACATGATGAGATGAGTCCTCTACAAAAGACTAATATGGGAGCTATGGCTAAAGATCTGGGATCAATGGCTAGTACCAGTTCCACTGGGAATGGTCCAAAAAGGAACAAGTTAAGGAAAAAATAAGGGATGCCATTAAAGAAACAATGGAACATCAACAGAACAACACAATAGGACTTACTGGTCTTGAAATGGACAATATGACTGAAGGACCTAAGGAGAAAATCCAGGATTCAACCAAATGGAAAATTGAGAAAAGGAAAGGAATGCAGGATGCCCATACTAAAGGGGACACATACACCCTGAGCACCCCTCCAACACTAAAGTTTCAGGAATGTACCCTCAACTCAGACCCTGCTCTTCCTAGTGAAGAAGTGGATGAATACCAAGTGATTCATTCTGAAGAGGAATTTGACAAGGACAATCTTCCCCTAAATAATGAGGAGGAGGAGGAAGTATGTGAATACCTTATACAAGCTTTCAGTCCTTCTAAGGATAAGGAGGATACTACTGAGATCCAAAAAGTTGGAGACCAACAAGGCTTGTCTCCAAGAAGCCTGTTCAAGGAAAAAACAAAGAAGAACACTAGAAAAGGTACCAATTCTGCCACAGGGGGGAGACCCAACACAAGACTGTTCTCAGCTAGATCATCTCAATGATTAATACAATCACTTGGAATGCTAGGGGTATTAATACCCAAGGAGTAGTGGAGAAACTCAAAGCCCTAAAAAGAATTCACAGATTATCAGTGATCACCATTTTGGAACCTTTCTCTAATATGACTAAGCTGGACAAGTTTAAATTGCAACTGAATATGGATAATGTAGTGAGTAACCCTAATGGAAAGATTTGGGTTTTTTAGAATGATGATATCAACTGCCACATTGTGGATTCTGATGAACAATAAGTGACCTGTGCAATTCAACAGCTTCACATGGATAATAAGTATCTTATAACTTTTGTTTATACCAAATGTAGAGATCAACTTAGAAGACCCCTATGGGATAAGATGCTTCATTTGACTAACAACAATAACAACATTCCTTGGTGCATCATAGGGGATTTTAATGTTATCACTAATACTGAGGAGAAGAGTGGGGGAATCCCCTACAATATTAAGAAGAGCTTTGAATTCATAGGCATTATTGAAGATTGTGCGTTACAGGACTTGGGGTTTTCAGGTCAAAGTTTCACTTGGTCTAATAAGAGGGGTGTTAAGGCCACAATCTGGAAAAGGCTGGATAGAGGAATGGTTAATGACAAGTGGCTAGAGAGCATGCCTCATACTACCATTACTCACCTCCCATCTGTGGGATCTGATCATTTCCCTCTTCTCATGGAGATGCATAACAAATCCATCAATCCTATCAAGTACTTTAAGTTTCTTAATTGCTGGACAGAGCAGGAGTCCTTCATGGACACAGTCAGGAATTGTTGGGACAAGGAGACCACTGACAATCCTATGTGGGTTTTTCTTCATTAACTGAAAAGGCTAGCCAACACCCTAAGTATTTGGTCTAAGGATCAGTTTGGGGACATCTATGCTAAGGTAAAGGACTATGAAGAGAAGATCAGAGAGGCTGAAGTGGAATTGATCAGCTATAAATCTGAAGATAAAAGAAGTTATCTCCATAAAATCAATGCTGAATATATCAGATATCTCAAAATGGAGGAGTCTATCCTTAGACAGAAAACCCAAATAAACTGGTTTAAGGAGGGAGATGCTAACACTAAATATTTCCATGCTTTGGTGAGAGGGAGAAGGAGAAGACTCTTCATTCAGAATATTCAAGATGAAAATGGAAATTGGTTACAAGGGGAGGAAAACATAGCCAAGGAAGCTATTTATCATTTTCAAAAGATCTTCACAGGGGAGAATCTGCAGGCCCCCCTTCCCCCCCCCCCAATCTAGAGGAATTACATCAAGTGATTCAGTCTATGAGCCCCTTCTCTGTAACTAGACCAGATGGGTTCAATGCCATGTTCTATCAAACCTGCTGGCAGATAATTAAAAAGGATCTTCTAAGGACAGTGCAGGCTTTCTTTTGTGGACAGGAGATCCCTAAATACTTTTCTCACTCTTGCATTATCCTAATCCCTAAAACTAGCAATCCAGGAAGCTTCTCAGATTATAGACCCATCAGTGTTAGCAATTGCATCTGCAAGATCTTCTCCAAGATTCTCTCCTCAAGATTGGCTTCTATTCTCCCACATCTTATCTCCAAGAACCAATCATGATTTATCAAAGGGAGGAATATAGCAGAGAACATTATGTTAGCCCAAGAGATCATCCATCACATCAAAAAACCAATGGAAGGGGAGAATATTGTGATTAAGCTTGATATGGCTAAGGCTTATGATAGAGCTTCCTGGTCCTACATCTGTATAGTCATGAGGAAACTGGGATTTGGGGAGAAATTCAGTGATTTGGCATGGATAACTATGACCAAAAACTGGTACTCTATACTCATTAATGGTGCCAGATATGGTTTTTTCCATTCTACAGGGGGACTAAAACAAGGAGATCCCCTCTCCCCTGCCCTCTTTATACTGGGGGTTGAAGTATTATCTAGACTGATGAACAGACTGCACAGACACCTAACCTTTCAAGCTTTCTATATGAATAAAAAAGGCCCTCAAATCAACCATTTGAGCTTTGCAGATGATGTGATCCTCTTCACTTCAGGCAGTATAGAATCCCTAACCTTGATCATGAAGGTTTTGGACTCCTATGAAAAGGTTTCTGGACAATTGGTGAACAAGAGTAAAAGTCATTTTATGGTCCCCTCCAACACTGATCAGACTATCTGTGAGAGGATCACAGAGATAACAGGCTACATTCAGCAAAAGGATACTATCACCTACTTGGGGTGCCCCAGTATATTGGAAGGCAAAGGATTATTTACTTCTCAGACATGGTATCCAAGGTGATCAACATGATTTCAAGTTGGAAATCTAAGTTGCTAAGCTATGGGGGAAGAATTACTCTGATCAAACATGTGATTCAGCCCTTGCCTATACATCTGCTAGCTGCTATATCACCCCCTTCCACCACCTTAAAACAAATCCAGAGCCTCACAATAGACTTCTTCTGGGGAAGGCTAGAGGAAAAAAAGAAGTATCACTGGGTATCCTGGAAGACCCTCAGTTTCCCCTTGGCAGAAGGGGGCATTGGCTTTAGAAACATGACTGATGTGTGTAAATCGTTTCAAGTGAAACATTGGTGGAACTTCAGGAGAAACACATCACTTTGGGCAAGATTCTTGAGAGCCAAATATTGTCAAAGGGCCAACCCAATGACAAATAAAGGGGACAAAAAAGATTCCCTGATATGGAAACACATGATGTACAACAACCACCTTATAGAGCCTCATATCCAATGAAAAGTTTACTCAGGTAATTGCTTTTTTTGGTGGGATGACTGGCTGGGGATAGGGCCTCTATCACAATTCAGTGATAAAAGGCATAGATTCAACAACTCTACAGTGGATGACTTCATTCAAAATAGGCACTGGGACCAGGAGAAAATCAGGGAAACAACACTCCTTCAGTACATTGATACTATCCTCAACACACCAATACAATTTCTAAATGACATTCCAGACAAACCAATTTGGAAGCTCACCACTAATGGAGATTTTACAACAGCCTCAACATGAAACTTGGTAAGGGAGAAGAAGGACCAGAATAGTATTAACAGACTTACCTGGCACAAATCCATTCCTTTTAAGTGCTCTTTTCTGTTATGGAGGGCAATGAGGGTTAAATTGCCTACCAATGAGAAGTTGAGAACCTTTGTCTATGACCCTAACAATTGCTATTGCTGCTCTAGTCCAGGATGGTATAGTATTGACCATATTCTCATCAATGGATCCTTTTCTAGGAAGATCTGGAAATATTTTGCTGCTTTCCTAAGCATCATCACTGTAGGGAAATCTCTGACATAACATATAAGAAAGTGGTGGGAAACCAAGCACAACAATGAGGTACACAGACTCATACTCCAAGAAACCCCAATCTTCATTTGTTAGATCCTGTTGAAGAGCAGATGCTCTGCTAAATATGATGGAATAGCCCCCAACACAGCTAAGGTTAAGTATATGGTGACCAGAGACATGTCCATGCTTATGAGGATAACCTTCCCTTACATAGACTGGCCTTATGGATGGAAAAAGCTTACCATTATGATGGAAAAATGTTACCCAAAGATCAGAATCACTCTAGTTCAGTGGATTAAGCCTAGGGACTAATGGGTTAAACTAAACACTGATGGTAGTGCATTTGGAAACCCTGGAACAATAGGAGGTGAGGGAATTATAAGGGACACTAAAGGGCACCTTATTATTGCCTTTACCTACCCATTAGGACAGGGTACTAACCAGCAAGCAGAGAGTCAAGCACCAACTATAGGACTGGAATGGTGTGTGCAAATGGGATATAACAAAGTGCAACTGGAGGTTGATGCAGAAATGCTTAGTTCATAGATCAATCACACAGCTAAACCTCCCTGGAGGATACAAAAAGAGCTAAATAGGATTCAATATTATATGGCCCAAATACAAGTGTTCAGATGCCAACATATTCATAGAGAATCCAACCAAGTGACTGACTGACTCTCTAGCAAAATACATCCAGCGCATCAACACTTACCAATTGTTCCAGGAGATCAACCAGCTGCCTAGAGAGAGCAACGCTCACCTGAAGATGGACAGAATGTAGGTTATCACATTCAGAAGAAGACAAATGAAGAGAATGAGAAAGCCACCTTGATGGAGCAGGGACCAACAACATACATGAGTACTCCTGCAGCAGAACTGAGTCTTCATGATAGGTTTAGGATTAGGCTTAGGAGTTCTTTCTGTTTAATATGTAAAGGGAGAGTCTCCCTTAATTATTGCTTTCCTAGATTATTGTAATGAGAAGAGTCCTCTCTTAGGATTTTCTTGGATTGAATCACTAGAATTAGGGTCTCATGGCTGACCAATCTAGGCAAGCCATAGAGTACCATCCTAGGGAGGAGGTAAGGTTGATGTCCCCCTCCATGTATCTTTATGTTTCTTTTTATTTATTTATATTAAAGCCTGGGGGTGCTGCTTAGCCCCTGACCCCCTATAGGGTCTTTAAAATTAAAAAAAAAACACTCCAAAAGTCTCTCCAAAATTCTCTCAATCCTCTTGACTTCCATTGATGAAAGCTTGAAGAAATTTGGGGAAGATCATCTTTGTTGTGAAATCATCCAATTCTCTAAACTAATTTCAAGGTATGTGGGTTTTATTCATGGATTTCCTTTCATCCATGAAGACCCAAGAATCCTCCTCTTTAAATTATGATTTTTAGTTTTCTTAAATGTTGGGTTCTTTAAATTTTGAAGTATTTAATTGAATTGGATTGTTGGCTGTTGAAATTAGGTGAATTAAAGTTGGTTAATGTTTGAATTCTATGAAGTTTCAAGGATTTGATGAAGGTCAAGTTATGCATGTCTCCTCTACTCTTGAATTATGCATGGGTAGTATTTTAATGATGATTTAAGTGTTGATTTAACTTGAATTTCTTGTGAACTACTCTTGATTTGAATTTAAAGTATGAATTCTAGTACCCATGCTATCCTCATTGTTACTCATGGAATTTGCATGCATGATAATGGATTCCTCATGAAAGTTTAGATATGGGCTAAGTCCCAAACATATTTATGACTATGATTTTGATCAAGTATGAGTTATGAATAAGTTGTGATCACACTAAGTCTATCATATGGCTCTTTGAGCAACATGGGTGTTTACACCAATATGATATGACAAGTATGGAGCTACTCTTATGCATAAAGTTTGACATGAAAGTTTGTTTGGATTTTTAGTCCATGAATCATGATTATGAAATATGTTTGACTCTTGTTAAGTATGCATAAGAGTAATGAAAGTGATTTTGGCCTTTAAGACCAAGTATGCATGATTTGATATTCAAGTGTTAATTTTCCATGTTAAGAGCATGTACATGTATACGTATTCTTGTGGGATGATAACTTAGTACCGAGATGGATTGGAGTAGTAAGTGGTCTATCCCCATGGGTCCCACTCCTTTCCCAAAACTATGTGCCAACATAGGTCGCTACCGAAATGGGAGGCCCGTAAGGTATGCTTTGACATGATATGATATTATATGAAAAGATATGCTATGTTATGTAAATCCTTCTAAAATGGGAGGCCCGTAAGGAAAGTGGCCATCACACCAAAATGGGAGGCCCATAAAGTGTGATGTAGATTACCTTTGGCAAGTAAACTTCTCCGATCCAATGGGAGGCCTCATTGGGGAAGTTCATGATGTAGCTCACATGAATTTGGATGTTGGTTATGGTTCCATACATCATGATCTTCATGGCATATTGATATAATGTTCTTTCTTATATTCTCTTCTATGGATGTGACCTTGTCATGTAGGTTGTTATAGGTTCATGTGCACATGCATTTGCATTCCCACATACTTAGTGCTTAATTGTGCTAACCCATACTCTTGTCTACATGTTCTAACCATGTAGGGACCGGCGACGACCTCTATATACCATTGAATGACGAGTGATCTCCTTGAAGCTTATTGCTTGTGGTGAGCCTTTTATCCAAGGGAAATATCTACCTTCCTTTTCCCTGTATTGTTTTACTTTCTTTCGTTATGATTTGAGGGTGAGATCGGATTATGTCGAGGCACCGTTCTATCCTATGTAGAGGCTATGTTGGACATGTTAAACTCTTGCACGTTGTATTATGTTTTATTGGGATATTATGACTCTTGGGATTTATCTATGGAAAGATGTTTTGATTATGCTTATGATCATGTTATGGGATTGTGAATGTTGGGAATGTGCTTATGTGGAATGTCCCCTAACCTGGAATGCCCCCATAGCTTGAGTCCTACTTACCCTCCCCTTAGAAATACTTGCTAAGTGCTATGTGATTCATGCTCATCCCATTCCCGACAATATCCCCATAGCTTGAGTCCAAAGCCCCGTTTCTCCTAGAATTATGTGTTATGTGTTTACTTTTCTGCACTTTCAAACTGATGATATGAGTGACGATGCCATGATGGCTTGATCGAGATCCTTCGGGCTCTCCTTCGCCATGTCACATCTAGGCCCCACTTCTGGATCGTGACATCAACTTTCTTCAATAACTGGTCAAATATCTCCTCAATGCAAGAAGAACTAGCTCCAGAATCTTGATTATGCAATGGAATGTATGGACCACTTATGAAGCCATCTCTGCGACCTCATTCAACATCTATGTCTTGTCCCTATTCCTATCATAGTATCCTCCTCTGTTGTTATCTCTAAAGACGTCATCTCTCCCAAAGTTCCAACCTTGGTTCCCTTGACCTTGACGCTAATAGTCCTGATTGGACCCTTAGGTGTTTGTCTAGAAACCCGCCATCTGATCATCATCAAAACACATGTCCCCTCATAATAAGGCTCCTCATATATGGGAGCACGTGGAGGATGATGAGCTACAATATTTTCTCATTCTTGATTTTGCTTCATCAAGAGCTCTATATCATTATTAATCCGCTCAAGTTCTTGCATCACTTATTCACTAGCCTGTGTTTACGCCAGATTGGAACTAACCGAGAATGAACTCCTCGTAGTAGACTTTTGCCTCGTGCCCCATGGACGATTTGTCTTGAACACCCTCTCAAGTCTCTAAGAAACTTCCTGGAATGGATGATCTATAAATGAGTCCCCTATAATCGTATCAACAAATGCTTGTCTATTTTCATCTAGGGCTTTATAGAAGATCTCAACCACGGCTTCATCAACAATCTTGTGGTCAGGGATACGCCTCAGAAACTTAGTGACACTCTTCCACGTAGCACCAATCGAATCATCAGGTATCAACTCTAAGTTGTTAATCTCAGACTTCAACTTTAGCTTCTTCGAGATGGGGAAGAACCTTTCCAAAAAGGCTATCTACAATTCTTCCCAATTGATGATCGAGCTTTGTGGGAGCTCAAATAACCATAATATTTCATTACCTGTAAGAGAAAGTGGGAAAACACAGAGCCCAACGACATCCATGGATAGATTTTGGTTCCCCATCATGATCCTACAGATAAACACAATGTTGTGTAGATGGTTATATGGATCCTCTGATGGTAGGCCCACAAACAACCCACAATTTTACAGTATCTGGAGAAATCCATTTGAAACGATAAACTTTGTGTCATCCGATAGTGGGGGTAACACAATAACTCTCGTAACATCCATTACCATAGGGTCAACATGATATTGGTTTCATTGATTAGTTGTAACTTGTAGGCCCTGTGGTGGTGGAGGTGGATCGTTAGATCCATTGTTTAGGTTAAGTGTTGTATTCACCACATCACCCGTAGCATTGTTCACATTATCCTGGGCCATTCTCCTTAGTGTTCTTTGGATCTATGGATCAAATGGAGTCAAGGGATTGCCTCGGCTCTAACTTTCGTGCATACACTACACCTGCACACAAAAGAAAAAGCAATAAAACATAAAATTAGGGAAATAAGGATTAATCCCCCAAAATAACTTGAATTAACCAAGTCTAGCCGTATTCCTCGACAACGGCACCAAAATACTTGATGTCTCTCAAGGCACACCTCTTTTTTAAGGTAAAGCTATTGATGTCAAGTAATTAACTTAACCAAGGTTATGGTCGATCCCTTAGGGAATATGGTAGACTCAAGACTTAATTCAATGCAAGTCAGGAAGGATTAACCTACTTATCTCCCAGGAAAGAGGAGGGTTCTGTAAAGTAAAATTAACTAAACTAATTGAATGTAGGTTATGAGAAATCAATAGAAGAGCTAACTAGGGTGATGTGTTCCCCATGAATCCCTAACTGGGTATTATCGGATAAATGCAACTTTTTCCAGTGTGTAGGTGTAGGATAGTAAGTTAGGTTCACCTAAACCTTTGATCCAGAGAATAGGTAAATTTCATCCCAAAACTTGATCTGTCTCTGTGATATGACATTACTAACCCTTACTTTTATCCCAGTACAACCTCTCCTTGATTCAGTTTGGTTGATTAGATGAGAACATCTGAATCTAATCCTGTTAATTACCTCTTTTCCTATTCATTATTCCTTGATCCGGCAAGTAACACTAGGCGAATTCTAACATAGGTATCCGTTAAAATATAGCTAAAGTGAAAAGGATTAATTAATACAACCTAATACACCTTCTAAGACTTACAAAATATCTAATTTTACATAGTTAGTTTGTCATAGTTCCCACAATCCTAGTTGTTGATTTAGCTATGCATGATCAGTAAAAATGCAGAAATTATGAAGTAGAGAAACATAATAGAGTACTTACACAGATGAATTAAGAATATGAAATCCAACTCTTTAATTAGAATCACAAGGTTGAATAAACAACACACTAATGTTTTTTTCTCTCAAAATACGATAAATCCTAAGTGTATCCTCTAAAACCTTGTTCAAACTTCATAACTACTGGAAACCTAATGAAAAATAACCTAAAACCCTATTTATAATATGTAAAATACAAAATCAAATGGAATAGGAAAACTGTGTGGGCACCGTTTACGGACAGGTTTAGGACTTGTGCTTCACTCTATGGATCATACATCAAGGTTTTGTGGATTGAAAATGAAACCTGGAGGCTACTTTTATGAGACCTGTTCACCGGTCGTGTAATATTCTACAACACGTGAAAGGTTTCATCTGATGACTTTTCAGAACTTCTCCACTTTTTGATCCTCAAGGCACAAACATACTCTACAACTCGTGGATCATTCTATGTCTCGTCTGATTCCCTCATAGAGTTTGCTTAAAAAATTCACCCTTCACTAGAATTTGACACGAGACCCCTTCTACGGCTCGTGAACCTTTCCATGACCCATAAAAGGTTTAGTGGATCATTTGATTCTGTTGTTTTAACCCACTTTGTCCAAAAATCATGCCAACACTAAAATCCTACAAAACAAACACAAAAAACAAATCAAACCTACTAGCATCGCTTTGAGAAAACACAAAATTCAAAGTTTTAAGCATCAAAAGTGTTGCATTTTGGCAGCACATCAGTTAGGGTCGGGAGCAGGAGATAGAGCTGGCTCCAGTGCTAGAGAGAAGTCAGGTTCTAATACTGTAGAGTTTACCCCGACAAAACTATCATCCCCAGATGCCTTGACCAGTAGGTGGTACATGCTTAGGATACAAAGGGTGTACCGATATGATATACAACATGATGAACAGGGTTATCTGGCCCACACTATCTTTGAGGAGTCTCAACTTATCACTACCAGGCTTGATAGCATCCCTGGGCTCAGAGATACTATGATGTGGTATAGGTTAGAGTGGCAAGTAGATCTGCTAGGGAGGTACTCCCCAGCGATGGTGAGAGAGTTATATCCATCATATGCTGCCACCATTGCCCTCTTGACCCTAAAAGGGAAGCCATATTTGATGTAGCCCAGATTTACACAGACGATGGTGAGAGGCATCCCAGTTTATATATCTGAGGCCACCTTCTATCGAGTTCTCTTTGGTCCCCAGTACGAGGCTTCAATATCTACAATTGAGTTCGACCATAGGTTGAGCTAGACTCAGGACCATATTTTGGTAAGAGATGCAACCCGCAGGGGCTCATTGATGAGATGGATTGCCAACCACATTACTGTACAGTGATAGGACCCTAAGTGGGTTTCTACAACATTGACATCCATAATGAAGGCTTTACTTAGCTTCACCGATATGTTTTGATGGGTTGTAGTTAGATCACGGATCTGACCAATGCATGTGAATAATACACTTACACCAAACTGTGCTATAGGGGTGGAGCCTATCCATGAAGGCTGTGATGAATTAGAATGGGTGAAAGGCCAAATCATTGACACTATGAAAGAAGTATCTCTTTTAGACATGTCCATGATAGGTACATCGAGTGTATGTGAGCCCGAGCTTGTGAGGACTTTGATTTATCTTGAGAGTGCACTGATAGACGAGTGAATTGGTACCACTATGACCACTTCTCTAGCTCCACGACCATCACAACAGTGATGATTCGGACCAAGGGAACTCTAACACTCACTTCTTCCTTTATGATTGATTTTTATTGTCCCTTGCACATTGAGGACAATATTCTTTTATTAAGAGGGGGTGAGCATGTTGAGATCCCTATCTTTGTGAATAATTATTATTACTCTATAGTTTTGTTATGATTTGATGATAATATGATGTTTAATTTGATTTTTTGATGAATGTCTAGACAATTTTAAAATTTTGGGTTGTAATAGAGTAGTATTTTTTTTTCTATTCTAATTTTCTTTTTTTAGTTGAATGGATGAATGATTGCAAATGATGTCCTTGAATCTTGGAAAACCCTGTGCACTCATAACAATCTATTTTAAAGAGAATATTGTGTCTCTAGTCCTTAGCAATTCAAGCATTGATGATCCATATCTTTGATTCGAATGGTGCCATGGATGAGGAACATCTACTCACTCAATAATTAGTCCTCTTCTAGATAAATCATTGTAACAACTCAAAAATTTTCAAAATATACTTATGGTTGGCATTATAGGATGTAATAAAATCCATGGTTGAGTTTTGGTGGCCACGGGTTAAGTCTAAGTGGCCGAATACAAATTGGGCTAGTTGGTGGCCTAGAGGGATAGTTTCGGCAGTGTACTTCAAACAACCATAACCATTCATGTGGGATGAATCATGTGGGCTTCTACATATCAAATTGAATCGCTTTGAGTTAGCTTTGCAACACAACTGGTTTCACTCCATTTGAAGTTCGGATGAGGGAGATATGGCCCAAACAGTGAGACTATCTTAAATTCAGAAGCCTTTGGAGATAGGCTCAGAAAAGTGGCCAAGGACATTGACACGGGCCGTGAAAAGTTTCACGGCTCGTCTCGGGTCCCGTCAGGTGTTCCAGTGAGATAGGGGTGGCCTGGAACCACCCCTAATCCAAGTCTAAACCAATGAAGCCTTGAACGGCTCATTTGGAGTTTGACGGGCCGTCCACTGTCCCGTTGAGTTGGACAGTGGCTAGGACAAGGCTTGGACATATTTTATGGGACTAAGTATGGTTGGACGGGGCCTTGCACGACTAGTCACACATTGAACGGACCATCAAGTGCTTCATGAAATGTAACAGAAAGTCCTCCGATAGTTTGTGTTGGAGAATTTGGCTAAGGAAGGTTGGACGTCTGGGTCAGACGGCTCGTGCACTGGTAAACGACACTGTAGATGCCATTTGGCACTGCTTAGTCTCGAAAAGTTGTGTTTTATTAATGGTATTTTCGTGATTTAACATTTTCCTAAGCCCCTTTTTGGTCCCCTAAGGTCTCCTAAACCCCTAAAACATTCCCTAAACCCTCATTCATCCATTTAAACTCTCCTATACACTCTCTTAAGATCCTAAGACTCTCTTGGCATCCATTGATGCAAGCTTGTAGAATTTGGAGAAGAAGACTTGATTGAGTTTGATCTTATTGACTAGTTGCTTGGATTAAGGTATGTGGGACTTGATTCAAGGATCCTATTTCATCCTTGAAGATCCTAAGAACCGTAACTTTTTAAACTTGATTTTAATCTTTTAATTAGTTATGGGTTTTTCCAATATTGTTGTAGATTAGTGTTGGGACTTGAATGCTATAGTATTTAGGTGATTTAAACATGATTTTACACTTAAATTTATGGATGATTTATGAAACCCTAATTGTTTAACTGGCATGTTCAATTTCATGATTTAATTAAGCATGGGTAACTTGCATTATGATTTATTCATGGATTTCTACATGTTTTAT
>JBCEWC010010582.1:0-17501 GCA_038996855.1 Solanum aculeatissimum | reverse complement strand
CTATGATGGCTTGATCGAGAGCCTTCGGGTTCTCCTTCGCCATGTCACATCTAGACCCCCTAATCGGGTCGTGACACATATGCTGAAATATATGCATCAGTTGTTGTAATAATTGCAATTTTAACACGCAACTATTAAGAAAAATATGCAAAAAAATTCAACACATAAGATTTACCTATTTTTCGAAAAGAATACCCTGCTCCATCTGTGAAATCCAACATGTTCCAAGTGTACAACAACTCTTGGAACCATATCTCTTATTTGGTAGAAATGATAATTAAATTCATCTACACTATATGCTTTTGCTACTTTATAAAAGTGGTAGATGATTTTTCCACTGCGAAAGATATCTCAAATATTTTATTCAAAGTGCCTCATGCAACAATCATAATGAGCTGAAGGAAACACAATCTCAACTATCTTTCTAATACTTGGATGTCTGTCAGAAATAATGCATAATTCAGGGATATCATCCACAAAACTGCTCATCTTCTCGAAAAAGTATTGATATGAGGCATCACACTCAGTGACGGCTACACAAAATGTTATCAAAAATATGATCTTCTGCATTTTTTGCTACAGCAGACAACAACACACCTCCATATTTGCTATTCAAAAATGTTCCATCCACAGTTAGGACTTTTCGAATATATCAAAAACTACGAATACAAGCTCCATAGGCAACAAAAAAAATACTTAAACCTATCATTTTTATCAAGCTGCAAATTTGTCTTACTTTCTAGATTTACCGTCGTAAGCATCAAGCACTGCATAACCATGCTTATGTGTCCCCCTTACCAAAGCCTTTGCGATCTCACTTTCCTTCCAAATCTTCTAATAACTAACCTTGCAGTCCAATTCAATATGTATTGAATTCTCAATATTTTTTGTGGAAGGACCTTTACCTTTTGGGAACCTATCCTTGAAGTATGCACCAAAGACTTTTGTCGTGGCGTAGGGATTATGACTTGTGAGATGTTGTGAACCATGTGTATACATTTTTTCATACTTTCTAATATAAAATCTATCAGAACTTTGGAGCTTTATAACTCTTAACCACCACTTGCATTCGGGATGTACACATTTTACACAATACACAGTACGCAAATTGATCACCTTCTTCATTCAAAAATATTTTTTCACACAAGTAATTTTCAAGGCAATATCTAACTCTTGCTAATTCTTGAATGAAATACCAATGTAAAAATTAGTTTCGTTATCTTGAGCATGACTAGACTGTGATGATTGTGTGGTTCCCGGTATATTGCTGATAACTTTAGGAGTTGGAGGATTAGGAGTATTTTGAGCACCAACACTTTCTTTGTTTAGAATGTCCATGTACGCCGAATCATATTCATCATTTAATATTTATTGATTTTGACAGTTTTTAGTCAATTTTTCAACCACGTATACCCTTAAAACGAGTTTATTTTCATCTTCCAAATAAGTATGCAAACTTATTTGATTTTTTATCCTAAATGGAGTGGCCCTTTGCTTTTCATCACAACTATGCATGTAGGTGATGGCAAAATCTTTCAATTCACAATCTAGTTCACAATAGAAAATGATTGTGTTTGCAAAATCTTTATACGTGATATCTCGGTCCACAATCATTGCTATTGTTTCTATCATTTCTTTATTTTTTCAATGCCAAATATAACGATTGTTGGATTCGAACCATTCACCATAGCAATCAACTTCTATTGTTATTTTATCCCCCATTTATAGTATGGACATTTGTACCTATATTATGATTTAAAAGAAAATTAATCATAATTTTGTTTTGATTCTGCCTGCAGTTGATGCAACAGTTAGAGCATCTACAACAGTTGTTGAATATTTTTAGCAATTGCTGAAACACATTCAGTAACTCATGCAACAATTGTTGAAATATATTCAGCAATTGTTGCTGCGACAACTAGAGCACCTACAATGATTTTAGCAATTGTTGAATATATTTCAACAATTATTGCATGAGTTACTGAATGTATTTCAATAATTATTGAACAATATTCAACAATTGTTGCTACAACAGCTAGAGCACCTACAACTATTTTTAGTAATTGTTGAATATATTTCAACAATTGCTACATAAGTTATTAAACGTGTTTCAGCAATTGTTGAACAATATTCAACAATTGTTGCAACAACAACTAGAGCACGTGCAACAATTGTTGAAAGTATATTTCAGCAATTACTAAAAAATAAACAACAATTAATGAAACAATTGCTAAATTGGATGCAACAATTGTTATAACATATTCAATAGTTGATCTGTTTCACCACATGTTGCATTTCTTTCAATAGCAGATGCTAAAACGAATGCAGCAGTTGTTGAAATGAATTCAATCGAAATAGTAGATAAAACCTAGATAAGCAGTACACACAAACACAACAGCATTAACTTACCAAAATGGTCGAAAATCACCTCACAAGCAATGCCCAGTGATACAATAACAAAATTTAGTATCAAATAGACGGAAATTCAATTTTTTTCTCAAATCTAAAATGTTCTATCCTCTCTTCTTCTCAACACAATAGCAATATAAGCCACAAGAAACAACAATAATAACACAAGGAGAAGGAGGAGAAGGAGAAGGAGAAGGAGAAGGAGAAGAAGAAGAAGAGAAGAAAATGACGTGAAATGGTTGTTGGAGGCGGGTGATGCTTTTTTTTAAAATATATTAGAGTTAATAAGGTTGGGTCAAAGTGTAAAAAAATTTGAGGACTTGTTGAAAAAGTGGTTAAAGCTCATTAATTATTAACCATAATGTTGTCACCTACTCTCAATACTTAAAACTCGTCACTCTTTTTAATTTTCAAGAGTTTTTTGTCACCCTTAATTAACTTACCCGAGAAACTTGAACCATTTTTTAAATAAAATAATAATTTATATGTTTATTTTTAGTACATTATCTCTATGGTAATTGATAATAAGTGTAAAATATTAAGGAAAAAAACAAATAATAAGTGTAAAATATGAAGGTAAAAGATAAATATTAAAAGTGATAATTAAAAATTAAAAATTTATTGTAAAATAATAAACTAGTAAAAGTAAACAAATGAAGTATATAAGTTTAATATTAAAGTATGTACTTCCTCAATGATTTTTACCGTATACTATGCTTCTCTATGATACATTAGAATTTTCAAATTTTCACTTTCAGAGTTTCTTTTAGGAAAATGTACATAAAATAAATCTAATTTAAAATTATTTACCCTTAATAGATTCAATCCAAACTATTTATCCTTAATGAACCCATGACCCAAAGTATTTACCTTCTTACCTCACTTTCCCCTTTTTATTTCGCCCCGATGTCATGCTGATGTCGTGCTGACATCAACATGAACACTATGAAATAATTCTCTGTGATAGTCCAGCCGTATATATATATCATACTGTATCATATAGAATCATGAGTTCAATCCTCTGTGATACTCTGGCGGTATATTGATACCCAATTGGTATCATATAGGATTATATTTTTTAAGAAATAAATAAGAAACAAATAAAAAAATTTATTAAACCTTAAATTAGTAGAAACTATATCTGTTGTGATACCCCGTCAGTATATTATACCATATCAATATTGTATAATACTAGAAAATTATTAAAGTTACAAAATTATTTATTAAACTCTAAATTAGTAGAAAATATATTCTTGTGATACTCCGTCAGTATATTGATATCCTATCGGTATCATATAATTTTGAGTTCTTTTTTTAATGATTAAATAATTAAGAGAAAAATATTAAAGTTACAAACTAATTTATTAAATTCTAAATGTGTAGAAAATGTATTCTTTGTGATACTCTATCGGTATATTGATACCATATCGGTATCATATAGGATTGAGCTTAATCCTCTGTGATACCCTGTCAGTATATGTATACTCCATTGGTATATCATACAAGGTGGGTCTGACATCAGCACACGAATTTTAATATTAGGGGGGCGAATTTTAATAGTATGGAGGCATAAAATGTAAGAGTATATAAATGTAAATAGTTTACTTTAAAGGGACATAAACTTAGTTTTTCCTTTATTTTACGAGTATTTGTTTCTCTTCAAAATGTGCATTTTTGGCTAAGTACAACCAAATGGAGTACTATTTAATTTCTAAGGAGTTCGTAAATGAATAAAAGGAAAAATTGAAGTACGTTAATTCGTGATTAGGTTGAGTAATATTTTGATGGGATACAAAGTTTTAAATGTAAGAAGTATTTTTTAAATTTGTGACTTAAACTTAATTTATATGATGATATTTAATTAAATTGACAATTGTTGTAAGTTATAGCGGATGAATATAATTTGTGCGCTTTTTGAATCAATGATATGATAATATGAATTGTAATTTTATAAAATGATACTTATAAATTGTTGAACACAAAATTTATAAGTCACCAAATGTTATTTATAATTCCCAAGCTTCTTAATTTCATTGTAGACATAAAATCCTAATATGAAAATTTGCTCACTATTTTAATTAAAAGATTATGTTGCCTACAAAATTAAAGGACAATTGAGGTAATATTTGATTTTATTAACAAAATTCCTTCCCAAGAAAAAAAAAGATACACTTCTAATTGATTCAGTTTAATTAATTCATACTGTGTTGTTAAAAAATCAATCTCATATTTATCTCTATCATATCATTGATAGCACCTTTTTTTATTTAACCATATAATGTTGGATTAAAGTTTAATAATGGGTAAAATTGTTCAATTTCAACTACAATATAAAGGTAAATTAGACTTTTTTTGCTATTAAAAAAATTCCCCAATGAAATATATGTACAATTCATTACGCAAAATCAATACCTCATAAACTTTAATGAGATGGGCGATAAATTCATACTTTAATATTATTCACATTTTATCATGCTTGAAATAGTCATAAACATCACCAAATGACATTGTGTCCTTGAGTAAAGATATCAGATTTGACCCATAGGAATTCAAATTCCGAGTAGGAGTGCTCTTACTGCCTATACAATGGGAATCTAGATGAGCCTTTTGAAATTCCACGATTATACTCAAAGATGAATAATAAAGCTATATATGTAAAAGTCATCGCACTGAAAATAAAGCTCACAATGCTTGTGGACTCTGTCTTTCGAGTTGTCATCATCATGATAATTGCAATGACTTTTTGGCATTGTAGCTATAAGGTAAACTAAGTCGAAGTCCTGGTTTGATGGTAGACAAGGATACTTTTCACGCTAAGCATGCCAACTGCCAAGCCAAGCCAAGATGTGGAGTTCATAAATGAATCCATACCTGATGTTTTTTTTTGTTTCCCACTCGGTGTCCGAAGCCCGTGGGGCCCCGACTAAATCCGAATCGCGCACTGCACAGCCCATTCGGGGGTGGCACTCCCAACAGGATGTTGTAGCTTTGCTTCGGCTACAAGCACATTCAAAAGGAAATTAATAGTTTGAGTATAAATTGGAATTATTAGGAACTCAATAAATAAATGCTTCCCACTGATCTCCATTCAATCATAAGATAGTTGACATCAATCAACTATGCAAGAACGTGGAATTAACATGTCCCTTGACAGCCGAATTAAACAATGGGCCTAGTGCGGGAGGGGGATTCCACATATTTCTCCCACACACTACTACAAGGAGAGTGAAGAAGAGATGGGCCCATTCATCAGTTCCAAGTTTAACCCCAAAATGGGCAGCACCAGTTACAGCCTAATCAAGAATACACTAATCAAATGGAAAGCATTGATGAACTACCTACACAATCCATGAAGGTCTTCATCCAGAAGAAAGTCGAAATGAACCATCACAAGAACTGATAATGCAAAGTGAATCACAGGAAAATCAAGACTCAGGACACTCGCAGAACCTCAGCCCGTGACCACAAAGTTTTCTCAGCAAAATGGAAAGAATCAGAGCAGCCTAGACCCCAATCAGGGACTCTAAGATCACCACTACAGCCTAGCCAACACAACAGCTTTCCCATTCATGACCCTCGACCTCTAGCACAATCAAAATTTTGATATTATAGGGCATGTGGAAGATTGATAGTCTTGTCTCCAACAAATGATACTTCTGATCCATGGCTGCAAAAAATGAGCTCAATCTGATAAATAACCACCTTATGGATCCTGAATTACACCACAGAAACAACAAAGAAATTTATTTTATATAGAAAGAGTGAGGTAGTGTGCATGGATTTGCCATAATAAAATCAGACGACCTTTTTGCCTCCCAGGAGACCAAAAATTTTTTCAAAAAATTGAGTTCCCAAAGAGAAGAAAACCCTAATATCGCCGCCTTCTTTTTTGACTGATTTCGATGGCTGCGCCGGACGTTGGCCAGCCTCCAGAGGGGACTGGTCAACCTGCTTCTATACCATCGTTTGCAAGCTTATTCAAACCCACTGGCCCGAAACCCAAACCCATCCCCCACAAACCTATTAGCTATCTTCATGGAGAACCTATTGTTCAATGGGAATAATCAGAAATAGAACAAATGGTGATCAACGAAAACCTTCAATAATAGGAAATTCTCATACGGATGGCCTGAAATTCAGGATTTGAGGAAGCTTATTCCTAAGCAATGTGAACTAAAAGGTGATTGTAAAATTGGGTTGCTCAGCAATAGGCACATTCTGATTAGGACATCACTACTTGAGGAATATGTACATCTACTATCGAAGCCAACTTTTTACATTACGCAATGGGGCAGATCATATCCCATGAGAACTCTTAAATGGGATCATATGTTTAACCCTGAGGAGGAAACAACTACAGCCATTGCCTGGATCTCATTCCCGTCCCTCCCTCCAAACTTTTTTGGAGAAGAGGCCATGTTTTCCCTTGCGGCTGCAATTGGGAAGCCACTGCAAGTAGATCAGGCTACAAAGAACTAAACCAGACCTAGTTGTGCCAAAGTTAAAGTGGAGGTTGACCTTCTTGGGGAATTCCCCAAGAGGATCAAAATCAGTGTTAAAAAGGGGTCTGAGGAAATCATGGAGAAATGGATCCGGATCAAGTATGATTACCTTCCCAAATACTGCTCAACATGTATGATTCAAGGGCACGATAGGGATCAATGCTATGTGAATCACCCTGAGCTCTATAAGGGGAGGAAAGAAAAAGAGGCAAATCACCAGTAGAACAGGAATGACAATACACAAAGCAAGGGAGGCAATCCAAAGGAGAACACATTAAAGACTGGGGAAAACAAGATTGAAGAGGGTTTATAGAGCAAAGGAGGAAGAATGGAGGTAGGAAGGCCCCACCAAAGAAGCAATGGCAAAGCAAGGGGCCTCTTCAAATAAACAATAAGTTTAATACCCTGGGGTCGGCAGAAGGTGTGAACCAACAGGAAGACAAAGGAAAAGAGCTTGACCATCAAACAACCAAACAATGGGTCATGGAGATTTTTGACAAGGAGAAAAAGGACCAACAAAAGGAAAATGGGAGGAACGAAAACACTCCTAACAAAAAAGACAGAGAGAGGAACGGAGAAGAAGGGAAAAACTCTACAAACAGGGACAGTAGCCTTGGTAAGAGTCAAAGTGTTCAAAATATTGGAGACAAGGAGTCAGCTGACAATGCCATTTTGGAACATATTGAAGGGAGCCAGAGCATTCAGAATGAAGGAGAAGGAAACGACTCATATCGTGATGAGTGGACAAATTGAAGTCATTGAAGAGGCGTCCAGCGAGGCACTGAAACAACGGGAAGATATTGTTGACCCAGACAATGCTATTGATATTGATGATGGGGAAGGACTAGAATACAATCATCCACATTAGCAAGGCAGGAGACCTATCCCCCAGACGTACTAACAGCCTAAAGGCGAAGAGAGGGAGATCTGCAATTCCGCTGCAGGTTCGAACAAGGAGTAGCAAAGGGAGGGCTATAAGTTGTGATCAATGATTGACAAAGCTATATTCTGGAATATTAGGTCCGTCAACACCCAAAATGCCTCTGGGAGGTTAATGGACCTAAATAGAAGATTTCATTACTCTTTTATAGCTTTACTAGAGCCTTTTCGGGATCCTATGGAGCTAGATCAATATAAAAGGAAGCTAGGTTTTGACAATGCTATGGTTAATAAACGGGAAAAATTTGGATCTTTTGGAACAATGACTGGTCGGGGAGAATAATCACTGACTCTCCTCAACATCTCACAATGAAGTTCTGTAAAAGTGACAAAGATTTCTTTGTTACTTCTGTATATGCTAGATGCAACGCTCAGGAGAGACTAGAATTGTGGGAGGATCTGGTTGGTTTTGATTCACAAAATTGCCCTTGGATGGTGGGAGGAGATTTTGACGTTATTCTTAATGAGGAGGAAAAACTTGGGGGGTTGTCTTTCACGCAGCAGGAGGCTACAGATTTTGCTCAATGCATTAGTTCTTGTGCTCTCTCGGAGATAAAATTCACAGGAAGTAACTATACCTGGTGGAATGGCAGAATCAATGATGCCTTTGTTTTCAAGAGGCTGGATAGAGTACTAGTTAACACAGCATTCACTGCAATCTTTCCCAATTGTGAGGTTCATCACCTACTCAGGCAAGGATCGGATCATGCTCCGTTGCATGTTACATGTCAGACAGGTGAGGAAAACATTACAAAGTCTTTTAGGTTCCTAAAGTTCTGGAGTAATCATAAGGACTTCAGAAACATTGTGGAACAGAATTGGCGTACAGATTTTGTAGGCAGTCCATTTATGGAACTGCATGCTAAAACGAAAAAGGTGAAAAGGGCTCTAATAGAGTGGAGCAAAAAGGAATTTGGAAATATCTTTATACAGATAGCCACTTTGGAGGACATTATACAGGTGAAGGAAGCTCAGTTGGAAGTGGATCCATCACCAGAAAATAGAGCAGAGCTAAGTCGGGTGGAAAGTATTTGAGATGACTGATCTTGGAAAGATTTTACTTATTTTAAGGGAATGGAGATCAAGCAAACTCATAATGGAGTCTTTGTTTGCCAAAAGAAATATAGGAAGGAGATCCTAAAATGATTTAGAATAGAAGAATGCAAGAACGTGAGTACTCGAATGAATCAAAAGGAAAAGCTAAAAAAGGATGATGGAGTAAATCTAAGCTTAATTGGATGCTTGATGTATCTCACAACAAGAAGATTTCTTGCTTCTTGTGAGTGTTTTATCCAGGTTTTTCAATTCTGCATTTGTGCTAGTGAGTTACACAATGATGGCTGCTAAGTGAGTGGTTAGGTATCTTAAAGGAACTCTTAACTATGCCATCAAATTCAATAAAAGTCAATACTTCGAACTCTATGGTTATTCTGACAATGATTGTGGTGGAGCCGTTGATGAAATGAGAAGTACCTCAGGGTAGTGTTTCAATGTTGGTTCAAGATGCTTCTCATGGTGGTCAAAGAAGCAAGAAATAGTGGTTCAATCAAATGCTGAAGTTGGGTTTAAAGCAGCAACTGAGATACTTGTAGATAACCAGGCAGCTATAGCCACATCACAAAATCAAGTCTTTCATGGAAGAATTAAACATTTTAATATCAAATTATATTGTTTAAGGGGAGTACAGAAAATGGACAAGATATGGGTTTTATAGTAAAACAAAAAATTAAGTTACTGTTATTTTTACTACAGATTTGAGTTTCTTGCAGATCCTGATCCAGGAGGCGTGTTGACTATGTCTCAACACCTGATTGTATACTAAAAATTTCTAAAAGTGTGGAAACTCACTCAAGAATTGTGTCTACAATCGTGAGAGTTGATGACAAAATCGAATAACTAAATATTTGATTTTTTAGGGATTTGTTTTATGTTTATTAGGAGTGTATTTTTTAAATAAGAAAAATAGAGTTTTTACTTGTGTAATTTAGCAAGTTTTTAGCCGTATTCTATCGAATAAACTCATATTACAGAGATTCCACCATCTCACAGAGCTAGCCTTAATATAAAATATATGTGCACTAACCTTGCTGGAGATGGAAATATAAGAACTAAGAAGAACATTGATGATTGTACAAGGTTTTTTTTTATCCATCAGCTTCACATTGTTACTAGTTCAATAAAAGATTTCAATTCATTTATCAATCTAGAAAACACACAGCATTATTCACTAGTTCAATAAAAGATTTCAATTGATTTACTTACCTAGAAAACACAAACCATCATTAAAGACTAAAGATGAAACTTACAAAAAAAATTGACTTAAGAACATAAAAACTCCATAACCTTCTAATTGTGGTCTAAGACCTCATAATGAATGATCGAAGACTCACAACATGTGACTTAATAGAAAAGAATTTTTTTTTGACTATATTAGAAGACTCGATCACTTGTAAAAGTCTTCTCCAATCATAGCTTTCAAGAACTCTAATTACTCACACCATGATATTAAGAGTTCAAAAACTTTCCTCCTCTTCTGGCTCAGGATCAACATTCAAAGCAAGCTTGAGATGCTCGGCTTGAATAGCGCTTCTTGTGTCTTCTAAAACTTTCTCCCCCCGCAACTTGATTGCCAACTTCTGCTCCTCCATGTGTTTGTCTGGAGGTATTTCTGAGCCCGGGTGCATAATCTTATACGTTAATATTCGATTTTTTTCTTTCTCCTTCCATGCTTCTAATTCTTTACGGAGATCTTCCAATTCTGCCCAGCCATCTGATTTTCCCTCAGTATAATCACGTTGGCGATCCTCTAGTTTTACATCAAAATATTTATCAATTATTGTTTCTATGCTTGTGGAACCATAAGAACATGGTTTCCCACTAGGTGAAAAAATGCATAATACCAACATTTGCTCTAGTCCGATTTACAAGCTTTTCTGCTTGCTGGAACAGAGTATTTTTTCTTTTTGAGTAGCTAACAGCGCGAGCTTTCTCAAAAGCAATGCGCTATTAGCTTCTCAAAAAGAAAAAAATACTCTATTCAAGCAAGTAGAAAAGTTTGCATATCGGGCTAGACCAGATGTTGGTATTATGCTATTTTCACCTAGTGGAAAACCACGTTCTTATGGTTCCACAAGTATAGAAACAATAATTGATAAATGTTTTGATGTAAAACTAGAGGATTGCCAAAGTGATTATGTAGAGGGCAAATCAAATGGCTTTGCAGAATTGGAAGATCTCCGTAAAGAATTAGAAGCACGGAGAAATTAAAAAATTGAATATTAATGTATAAGATTATGCACCTGGGCTCATAAATACCTCCAGATAAACACATGGAGGAGCAGAAGTTGGCAATCAAGTTGCCAGTGGAGAAAGTTTTAGAATACACAAGCAGTGTTATTCCAGCCGAGCTTCTCAAGTTTGATTTAAATGTTGTTTTTGACCTAAAAGAGGAGGAAAGTTCTTGAACTCATAATATCATGGTGTGAGTTATTAGAGTTCTTGAAAGATATGCTTGGAGAAGACTTTACCAGTGACCGAGTCTTCTAATTTAGTCAATTTTTTTCTTTTCTATTAAGTTACATATTGTTAGTCTTCGATCATTCACGTATGAGGTCTTAGACCACATTTAGAAGGTTATGGAATTTTTATGTTATTAAGTCAGTTTTTTCCATAACTTTCATTTTTAGTCTTTAATTATTCTGTGTTTTCTAGATTGGTAAATCAATTAAAATCTTTTATTGGACTAGTGAACAATGTTTTGTATTTTCTAGATTGGCAAATCAATTAAAATCTTTTATTGAACTAGTGAACAATGTAAAGCAGATGGAAAAAAACCTTCGTACAATTCATTGATTTTCTTTTTATATTTCCATCTCCAGCAAGGATAGTGCACATATGTTCAAGGTAGAAATTAATTTTAGAAAATTAGGTTGTAATAAAAAATTAATTATCATTTTTTTGTTTAAAAAATAGGTTTTAGCTAGTGACTTTTAGTTGCCACAAACAATTAGTGGCTATTGCAAGGTAAAAGTTAGTAAAACTCTTTAGTAGCAATATTTTGAGATTTTGTGGCAACTTTAGTCACCGCGAAAAGTCTAATTTCTGAGAATCCTAGTTGCCAATGCTTAGGTGAAGGCATCAGTCCCACATGGCTTGCCACATCAATAAAAATTACAGGTGTTAACTCTTTAGGATATTTGTGGTCTCTTGGGATAACGGTAGGGGCATTTTTGATCCCAAAATGTAACGGAAGATATAAGTAATCTATTTTGTATAGTTTAGGAGCAATTTTGACCCTTTTCCATAAAATATAGGAGCCTTGAATCGGTTGTTACCCATCCCTGACAAAACAGTGTCAACAATAAATTCTAATTTTCTCACAACATTTTCTCTTTGGAACTTAATCCAAACTTGCTACTGATTTTATGACGTTTGAAATGCATAGGTAACATGTTGTAGGGCCAGGAATTATAAAACTAAATTGTGCAAATAAAGTAGCAAGCAGCACTGAGCAGAGTTAGTTGATAATCTAATTACGTACCTCATTTATTTAGTTATCTCCAAAAAATTTCAAATTATTTTAAAAGGGTCAAATTACTAATTTCCTTTCAAATTAGTCGAGTTCTAAAATTCCAAGTCTTCTTTGAAACTTCAATAAATCTTTTTTTTTAAAATATTTTGAATATTTAGGTTACTTGTTATTTCCCTTTCGAAAAAAACATGAATAATAATAATGACGTTTGTTTTTGTTTTTTTTTAAAGGGGAGAGAATAAATAATTGGATCTCTTTTACTTGAAATATTCTTCATTTAGTTAATTTTGAAAAAAATGTGTTTTAGATGTAGTTGAAAATTTTAGAAAACATAAATTCTTTTAAATTCTAAGTTTTATTTTGTAAAAATAGACTATACCTAAATTATTTTATATTTTTAGTTTTGAACGAAATTTTAAATAGTTAGTCAAAATCAATTTTAATTGCCGATCAATCGCGTGTTAGCGGCTGTTTCAAATGCGTAAAACCTTCTTGAAATAGAAATTTGAACTCGGAGTCATTCTTTGGAATTTTAAAAATATTTTCCATTTAACTCTTTTTAAAATTATTTTAATGATTTTTCTTGATTTTTCCTGAATAAAATGAAGTGGCGACTCTATTATTTTCTTAAAATTGATTTTTCTAAGTCTAAATCAATTTTTGAAAATCAGCATAACCAGGCAGCTATAGCCACATCACAAAATTCAGCCTTTCATCGAAGAATTAAACATTTCAATATCAAATTATATTTTTAAGGGGAGTACAAAAAACGGACAAGATGTTCGTTTATAGTAAAACAAAAAATTAAGTTAATGATATTTTTACTACGTCATTTCATGTTAACAGATTTGAGTTTCCCGGAGAAAAGCTGGGAGTGTACAGCTCTTGATCCAAGAGGAGTGTTGACTATGTCTCAGCACTTGATTGTACACTAAAAATTTCAATAAGTGTGGAAACTCACTCAAGAATTGTGGCTACAATCGTGGGAATTGATAACAAAATCGAATAACTAAATATTTGATTTTTTAGGGATTTGTTTTATGTTTATTAGGAGTGTATTTTTTAAATAAGAAAAATATAGTTTTTACTTATGTAATTTCTATGCCATTTAGCAAGTTTTTAGACATATTCTATCAAATAAACTCATTACAGAGATTCCACCATCTCATAGAGCTAGCCTTGATATAAAATATATGTGCACTAATCTTGCTAGAGATGGAAATATAAAAAGAAAATTGATGATTGTACGAGTTTTTTTTTTTATCCACCAGTTTTACAGTGTTCACTAGTTCAATAAAAGATTTCAATTGATTTATCAATCTAGAAAATACAAAGCATTGTTCACTAGTTCAATAAAAGATTTACTAACCTAGAAAACACAAAGTATCATTAAAGACTAAAGAAGAAACTTACAAAAAAAAAACTGACTTAATAGAATAAAAACTTCATAACCTTCTAATTGTGGTCTAAGACCTCATGAATGAATGATCTAAGACTAACAACATGTGACTTAATAGAAAAGAAAAAATTTGACTAAATTAGAAGACTTGATCACTAGTAAAGTCTTCTCTAAGCACAAAATTCAAAAATTCTAATTACTCACACCATGATATTAAGAGTTCAAGAACTTTCCTCTTCTTCTGGCTCACAAACAACACTCAAATCAAACTTAAGAAGCTCGACTTGAATAACACTTCTTGTGTCTTCTAAAACTTTCTCCACCCGCAACTTGATTGCCAACTTCTGCTCCTCCATGTGTTTATCTGGAAGTATTTCTGAGTCTGGATGCATATTCCTATACATTAACATTTGTTTTTTTCTTTCTCCTTCCATGCTTCTAATTCTTTACGGAGATCTTCCAATTCCGCAAAGCCATTTGACTTGCCAACAACATAATTACGTTGGCGATCCTCTAGTTTTACATCAAAATATTTATCAATTATTGTTTCTATACTTGTGGAACCATAGGAATATGGTTTTCCACTAAGTGAAAAAAGCATAATACCAATATCTGCCCCAACCCGATTTGCAAGCTTTTCTGTTTGCTGGAACAGAGTATTTTTTCTTTTTGAGAAGCTAACAGCGTGGTCTTTCTCAGAACTAATCAACTTCATTTCAATCTTTTGCTTCCCTCTTCTTTAGTTATTTTCTTTTTCAATGGAAAACGAAGCCAGAAAAGGGAAGCAAAAGATTGAAATGAAGTTGATTAGTTCTGAGAAAGCCCGTGCTGTTAGCTTCTCAAAAAGAAAAAATACTCTGTTCCAGCAAGCAGAAAAGCTTGCAAATCGGGTTGGGACAGATATTGGTATTATGCTTTTTTTCACCTAGTGGAAAACCATATTCCTATGGTTCCACAAGTATAGAAACAATAATTGATAAATTTTTTGATGTAAAACTAGAGGATCGCCAACGTGATTATGTTGTTGGCAAATCAGATGGCTTTGCGGAATTGGTAGATCTCCGTAAAGAATTAGAAGCATGGAAGGAGAAAGAAAAAAACGAATATTAATGTATAGGAATATGCATCTAGACTCAGAAATACTTCCAGATAAACACATGGAGGAACAGAAGTTGGCAATCAAGTTGCGGGTGGAGAAAGTTTTAGAAGACACAAGAAGTGTTATTCAAGCTGAGCTTCTCAAGTTTGATTTAAATATTGTTTCTGACCTAGAAGAGGAGGAAAGTTCTTGAACTCATAATATCATGGTGTGAGTAATTAGAGTTCTTGAAAGATATGTTTGGAAAAGACTTTACCAGTGATCGAGTCTTCTAATTTAGTCAATTTTTTTCTTTTCTATTAAGTTACATGTTGTTAGTCTTCGATCATTCATTTATGAGGTCTTAGACCACAATTAGAAGGTTACAAAATTTTTAAGCTATTAAGTCAGTTTTTTTCATAAGTTTCATCTTTAGTCTTTAATTATTCTGTGTTTTCTAGATTGGTAAATCAATTGAAATCTTTTATTGAACTAGTGAACCATGTGAAGCTGATGAAAAAAAAACCTCGTACAATCATTGATTTTCTTTTTATATTTTCATCTCCAGCAAGGTTAGAGCACGTATGTTCAAGGTAGAAATTAATTTTAGAAAATTAGGTTGTAATAAAAAATTAATTATCATTTTTTTGTTTAAAAAATAGGTTTTAGGTGGCGACTTTTAGTTGCCACAAAAAACCAGTGGCTATTGCTAGGTAAAAGTCAGTAAAACCCTTTAGTAGCAATATTTTGAGATTTTGTGGTAACTTTAGTCACCGCTAAAAGTCTAATTTCTAAGAATCCTAATTGACAATGCTTAGGTGAAGGCATCAGTCCCACATGGCTTGCCACATCAATAAAAATTACGGGTGTTAACTCTTGAGGATATTTGCGGTCTCTTGGGATAACGGTAGGGGCATTTTTTATCCCAAAATGTAACAAAGGATATAAGTGATCTATTTTGTATAGGAGCCTTGAATCGGCTGTTACCCATCCTTGACAAAACAGTGCCAACAATAAATTCTAATTTTTTCACAACATTTTCTCTTTGGTACTTAATCCAAACTTGCTACTGATTTTATGAGGTTTGAAATGCATAGATAACATGTTGTAGGGCCAGGAATTATAAACCTAAATTCAGAAAATATAGCAGCAAGCAACACTGAGCAGAGTTAGTTGATAATCTTCATCATGTTCAAATGTGAAACTTGCAGGAGAATCTCAGCTCAGATTACATCAGTTTAACTCTATTTGGTTAGTTAAGCACATCCCACATTAGAAGATGAGATGAAGGTGAGCAATCACAAAGGTGAAAAGGAGGTTTAGAGCTTCAAACTAAAAGTATTGATACCCCTTCGCAATATCATAGCTTCAATGATAAACTCTCCCTCAGTCTATGCCAGGATTAAAAGTAATAGCCCTTAACTAACACAAATACTATTTGTTTCCCCTACATAAAGATGTAACCCAGCATATGTCAACCAAAGGAACAAGGGCTTGCAATCCAATCTTCTGGATATAAGTGAGAGAATTTAACTTTGGGTCATCACTCATAGAACTACTAGATGGTTTTGGTGAAAAATTTATGGATGTAAATGACTCTTGTAAGAACGAAAGACACATTTATGAGGTAAGTGTTAAGATAGAAAGAGAGATCATTTCAGAAGTAAAGGAAAAAAGAGTGCAACCTCTTCAGTTTCCTGCAAGAGAGCCCTGAAGTGGTCTCTTTAATATATGTCAATTTATTTAAAGCTCATATCCATAATATAGAAATATAATAGCGTTTTAGAACTTCTTATGTATGAATCAGGAGCATTGGCCTTTTGGAAATCTAATCTTAAACATCAATAGATAACTCGATAACCTTATCCTTATATGATGGTTATCTATGATCCCGTCCAATACTCCTCTCTCTCCACAACCATCCCTTGAACAGATGCCGTTCATGTTTATCAATTGTATTCTTGTTTCATATGGTTTTAGATTAGTTTCTCATCACTAGTTCCTCCGCCTCACAGAGGTGGATCCCCAAGGTTTCTTCACGACCACTTGAAGTTATGCAATCTTTTGGGGTAACCATAAGTGTTGTCCTAAAAAGAAGGTCTAATTGTTCAGTGTCTAGTTTCCCAAAGAAGTCGGATAGAGTAACGGAGGATGTAGTTGTAAGAGTTCACAATTTAAAACTTCTATCTGAACCGATATTGATCAACATCATATTCCATAGTGCTCTAACGTGCATTACTCGAACCAACATTCTTTCAAAAACAGTCTCTCTACCTCCTCAAGGTAGGGATAAACTACTAGATGGTTTTGGTGAAAAATTTATGGATGTAAATGCAAATCAATGCATCCCAATCTGGAAAGGTAAATTTCCAGCCAATTAAAGGGGAAACTGAAGAGAGAAAGCTTACTTGTTACCAAGAAGAAAATGTCCACTACTGAGAATAATCTCGTCTCTCAAACCCAGTTCCTTGTATCTTTGGTCCCTTTCCTATTATAGACAAAAAGATTTGACCAGATGAGGACCAAGACCCTCAAACAGCATGAGTAAAATGTGTATGAAGCATAACAGATTGAGAAATGGAAACAAGAGATATAAAGAAAATTGAAGGGAAGCTATTGCACCTGATTAGACAATGTAAATAT
>JBCEWC010010581.1:0-17501 GCA_038996855.1 Solanum aculeatissimum | reverse complement strand
CTTTCTGTGAAAGAAATCCTTAGTTGAGTGACTTTGAAATTAAAAAATAAAATTAAGTGACTTTCTGTAAAAAAAAATTAAATAGTTGAGTGACTTTGAGGTTAAAAAGGAAACTTAAGTGACTTTCTGTGAAAAGAACTAATAGTTGAGTGATCATCTGTCATATTAAGTCCAAGAAATTATAGTGGCCATGTTCTTATGTTGTTGGAAAGAAAGAAAAAATAAATAGAGTATCAGTATTTCACAAGAGGAATAATGATTTTTTTTAAAGTGAGAAAGTGACTGATAAGGACAAAAAGTTTTTCTTTTTCTGATAATAAAGAAAAAACACTATGTAAGATGCAAGACATTATTTTTTATTTGTTTATTTCTTTTTATCAATAATATATACTTCTCATCAAATTCATCATAGTTGTTTGGATTCTTGCTTTTGGCTTAGTTTCTCTTCTTTGGAGAAAAAAAACCTAAACATCATAATATCCTTAAAAGAGTATATAGTTGTAGTGGTGGAATCGAAATTTTTATCAAGAAAGCTCGAAATTTGAAGAAGTAAACACGTAAACTAGTTGAAGGGAGTTTGACATTTATTATATATATATAAAAAATTATTTTAACCATGTATAAATAATATGATTTTTTACGAAAAGAAATTCGAATGAACCCCTAAAGATAGTGTAGCTCAACCCCTGTTTGTGACACTTCCAAATCTTTGAATTGATCAAATTATTATTATTATTATTATTATTTATAACGATAGTATTTGAAAAATTTATGTACACCTCAATTATTCAACAAGATACTTATTAGCTACCTCCGGTCAATACAAGTAGTGAGCTCTTTGAAATTAAATCACCTAAAATATTATTATTAACCACAATTTTCTATACCTAAAGATAATTTTAAAAATGTCCAGAGTTATAACTAAAGAAAGAATTATTTGACTTATCAAAAATTAAGAGCATCACATAAAATAAAATGTTAATATTTCTAAATTCACCATTTCTTTTCCATTCAAGTTCATGTCACTCTCTGAAAAACAACACAAAAAATAATAAGATTTAAGGTAATAATAATATTCCTTTTCTTATAGCCTATAGGTATGACTTAGTCCATGATCACTAGAAAAGGACCTTTATGAATATTACTTTTTTTTTTTGCCCCTCCGAGCGCCTGCATTGGAGTTCGACTACTTTGGATTCGCGTAGCGTAGTGCCCATTCGGATCAATCATTTTTCCATACCCAAGGATCAAACTCGAGATCTCTGGTTAAGGAAGAAGCAATCCATCCATTGCACTACATACTTTGATAGTTTTATAAATACTAATTGTTAAAATTTCTAAGTCAATTTCTCATATGATTATTTAATTGATACTTATTGTTTTTATTTTTCTATATTTAAAAAAAATAAAATAATTAGCTAACAATTTGAAAAGTAAAGAACATAGTAAAATTAAATGATATGTCAAATGGGATTGTCATCAAATTGATGGTACTACACTAGTGTAGCAGGTGATGATAGGCTTTCAAGTCACATCAAAAATTAAAATTTTAATTTCTTTTTATTTATTGTCATAAAAATAAAATAGTAATAAAAAAAAGCAAATGAAGGGTCCCACTTTGAAATTATAGAACTTGATAGTTTTGTGGCCATGGTTGTGACTTGTGCACAAAAAAAATAATAACTTGGTGGTTGGTTATGAATCATTTGTCCATTCAACCTAATCCAATTATTATTATTTCAGTAAATAAATATTATAATTATATTCTGTATATATCATTCAGAAATATACTTCCAAGTGGCTAACTTCTTAAAAACACTCTATGTTTCCTTGTCTTGTACAAATTATATACATTCTACCACTACATTTTACATGTGAAGCAAAAAAAAAAAAAAGGAAGAAGAAGAAAGAAAAGATCAAAAAATCATAGTCGATCGAGAAAATTCTGTTGGGAGCGTTATTCTGAACGGATTTTTCAGTGTACGATTTGAATTAGTCGAAGTTTCAATGTGAATTCGAACATTGAGTAGAAAATTAATAGAAAAAATCTTGACGTATTTTGATTGAGTGACTTTGTAAGTGAAATAACAATAATTAATTAAGTGACGTTGTAGGTTAAATGACAATAGTTGAAAGACTCTTAAATTAAAAGATAAAATTAAGTAATTTTTTTAGAGATAAAAGTTATTAGTCAGCTAACTAAATGAGAAATTATCTATAAAAGAAACACTAATTTGAACTTCTAAGTTCAAAGCTAATGGACTTCCTTTTGGTGCAATTCATAATATGCAAAAGAATGTTGTCATTTAAACACAGAGGAGTCTAGGTTTTTAATTTTTATGGATTTAATTTTTGAAATTTTATCATGATTCATTTGAATTCAGGAGTCTGCATCGGTCGATTCGGTTTTATACATTATCGATTTTTGATTTTTAAATAAGCTAAATCGATAACATAATTTTTATCGATTTTCAGTTTTAAGTCCTTAACAGTTCGGTTTTCGATTTACCCGATAAGGGTGATAATCAGAATTTACATTAACAAAAGAAGTTGAAGTACGAAAGAGTAAAGACTAAATACTAAAGTGATAACTAAACACTTAAGCACGATAAAAATTAAAATAGGCAAAGTACTACTATACTGTACTATTACTATTAAATTACTAATATTTAATATTTACGAAGGGGTAAAATAGTAAATTATTATAATCTTATTGGGTTATCGATTTACCCAATAGTAAAAACTGATATCAAACTGATAACCCAATAATTTTTATTTTCAAAATCATTAAAAACTCGATAACCTAATAATTCAATAATATTTTATCGATTCGTTTTATCGATCAGTTCGATTTTTGCACATCACTATTCAAATTATTTTATTTACATTTATTAAGTAATTTTCTACACATATATGCATAATTTAAGCTAAAATAAATATATTCAAATGAATGCATAACTTATATACTATATCCACCCCACATTTAAACATGAATATTGGCAAAGTTGACTCTTGAAAATAGAATTATGTCACATAAAAACATTAATACTTTGTAATATTGGAATAACATTAGGTAATAAAAAATTACACTAGAATGATAAATATTTTTTTAATTTTTAATTTAGATCTTAAATTTAAATTTTGTTAAAATATAAAGTCATCTTTGTTAAAAATGCTTTATTCTTAGTATAAAACAAAATGTCAATTAAATTAAGTCTAACTTCAATGAAAAAATAACATCGTTTAAAATTGAACTCCTATGAAAACTGCTCAACAATACTCTCTCCATTCACTTTTAGTTGTCAAATTTTGACTTAACACACTTATTAAAAAACTAGTCTCATTGTACGCACTTTGCGAGTGATTAAAGTGTGTACGTCGTTTGATAACAAATATTACAAAGAAAAATTTAATTTAATTATGAACTTATAAAAAGATAAATAATTCACAAATTTTGATAAATTATTTATTTATAAACATCTTATATATAGAGATTCTGTCACAAATTAGAACTCATGGTAAATTAGAATTTTCATTAGCAACTGTACGGTATTTTCTTGATTCAAATAAGGAGGAAATATAAGTCTATCAAATAAGGAAGATTTAGAGTCTTTTTACGACTATAAAGACAAAAAATTCAAACAACATTTCTAATGGCCTTCACACTTTTAATATAGTATAGATAGATAATTATTAATATAGTAAATTTATTATTTTATAATAGACTACCATTAAAGAGGATAATGACAACTCATTTAAAATTAAATGCCATCAATTTTTTTATATACTTTTAGGACAGTTCAATTTTAGGGACAATTTTTTTTAAAAAAAAAATAATTAAAAGAACAATTCTGAACCTAGTATCTCAGATCTTTTGTTTCTTTGTTCCACTATTTATCATCCTTTTTAAAAATAAATAAATAAATACATTATATCAAAATTTAAATTATCAAAATCCCATCCGGCTTAATATATACAATAATAATATACGCAATATAATTTTATAAGTGAGATTTCAATAATATAGAGAGAGATAATTTTTGATAGGTCCTCGACTCAAGGATCCATCTAGTGATGCAAAATATGAAATAAAATCAATTTAAAAAAGGAAATCATACAAATGATGTTTTTCCTGTATCTACATCTTGCCAGCTAATTTTTTTCTTATT
The DNA here is from genome assembly GCA_038996855.1 of Solanum aculeatissimum. Taxonomy (NCBI): domain Eukaryota; kingdom Viridiplantae; phylum Streptophyta; class Magnoliopsida; order Solanales; family Solanaceae; genus Solanum; species Solanum aculeatissimum. Next base: position 13,332 of record JBCEWC010010581.1, on the reverse strand, counting down.
TTATATATTTTATTTTCTATATATTATTAAAGTGCAATTTACCTGTCAATAAAGGGTCCTGGTATTTTGGAGTCTATCCTATTCCAGTACATCAATCATATTCTATGTTTGTTTAATTATGCTTAATTATTGAAGTAGATTTGGAAACATTAATTGTCAAATAAATACCCACAAACTAATAAACAACATTGAATTATTAGAGAACCTTATACATGCCCCACATGTTTATGAGTTTTTGAGACGAGAGTTTTCAGGAAACAGTCTTTTTATTAGGTAGTGATAAGGTCTACGTATATTCTATCCTTCTCAGACTCCACTTATAAGATTTTACTGGATATATTATTGTTATTTGTATACATGCCCCACATACAGAAAATCACTTTTTTTTAAATTTTAATTAAATATTTTAATAACTAATAAGAGGATAAACTATACCTTATAATAAATCGACTAATAATTCATCAAAAGTAATACTGAAATGTTTCAGTATGGATATTAAGATAAATATAATTCAAGAGGATCAAGATAGTTAGCTTTTTTCATTTTTGAAAATTACAGTGTCTGAACTAGCTTGTGCACTTCTCGATTATTATGTTCTTTACCTGACAATTACACAAATCAACAACTCCCATAGATGAGGAACTGCTTCCAACTTCTTCATTTGGTTATCTGTTGCTTGACTAAAAAGGTTCTCTTTCTTACTTAATTGAAATTGTAGCTAAATCGATTTCCTTTCATGATTGAGAGTCAGGGCATTAGAACGAGTCTAGAGATAGAATAATACTTGCTATCTTCCAGTAATACATGTATCGGATAACTTTACCTATAAAAACTTACAAACTAGAAGAACTTTGATTTTTCAAATAGAGTGAAAGAACTTTGAGCGATGGGAAGGGATTTCACCATTCGTTTTTTTCCTTCTTTGAACTCGGGTCGATAGTAGCCGAGGTAATAATACCCCGAAGTGCTACTAACCCAATCACTTGCATTTCTTATCATCACATTGTGTAAAAGGTTAATTATCATTTTTCTCTATTTTTTTTCAATTTACAAAAATCTCTTAAAAAACATGAGAATCCGGATACATTGATTCATTTTCAGATACAAAAATTAAGATTTTTAAATATCAGCAGATAACATTTAAAACATAATACATTATACATAGAGATAATTTAAGAATCAGAATTAATATATTCGAATAGAAAAAAGAAAATTTGAAATTTTTGAGAATAATAGAAAATATGATAAATAAAGGAGTGTAATTGGATAATTTTTCCTTTCTTATTTGTGGTAGCTTAAGTAATAGTGGTATTTTTCTTGGGTTAAAATACCTAAACTTATTTAATTTTCTTTGCTTCAGTTGAAATCTTCAACAGTTCAATTCCAAGACCAAAATCACTACTTCCTTTTTTCCAATGTTTGTATGACAAAGACTCTAGTAGAAATAGCAGATGTCATCAAAAGGGGATTCATCCATATTCATGTATATATAATAAATATTGAACCCCTCGACTTCTTGTTGTGAAGTAGTGAAAATTCCGACTCTGCTACTGAATGTTATCATGCTCGAAACAAGGGCTCCTTTCATGCCTGTCTATTTTCAAATCAAATGCAACTTTTTCACGCGAGCCCAGTATTGTCTACAGAGACATTTAACCTAATTATGAGGCTCATAATTTCCCATTGTACTGCTCTTTCCTTTGAAAAAATAAAGACAGGCAACATCCTCTCGATCAGACAATCAGATAAGCAATTCAAGTGGAGACAAACGTTATTAAAACCAAACCAATAGATCATTAGAAACACACCAATGACAACAGAGTCATAACAGGTGTAAGAACAGAATTCGTAAGTATCGTGATTATTTCTAAGGGAAACTGACACATCTAACTCAATAACTTAAGTAGAGGCTACATCTTCGAATCCTAGGAAACAAGGAAAACAGGGAGTGCACAATCTAGTTTGGTACATGTTGCAACATGTCTATGCTGACTACAAGCGCATGACAATTCAGTAAACACCAAATGTTGTCGAGATCCATCCACCTGAAACGGGACACACTCAGGAAAGGATGTGGCTCGTCGTTGTTTTACTCCCTAGCAGTACCAAATTGCTGAACTTTCTAATAGTTTAATACTGGCATATAATTGAGGTCGCCAAAGCTCAAAACTCAAATACAGAACTTATCTGTGTACTCATGGGACATTCATAACTTGAATGGACTGCAGCATGTCAGAAACAGCAATGATGAGGTCACCTGACTTGATCATGCCCCGGGCTTTTAGCAGGGAGAAAGTTTTATTTAGGTTGCTTTCCATATCATCGGAGTAATTCAAGCGGAAAGGCATCAGGCCCCATTGCAGGTTCAGGCGTCTACGTACAGATGTTGCCGTTGTAAATGCAAATATTGGGCAATCAGGGCGGCAGCGTGACAAGAGAGATGCCATGTGCCCATTCTTGGTGTAAACAAAAAGAGCATCAACTTCCAAATTGTTAGCTGCCAAAGATCAAATAGAAATAATCACTAAACCAAATAGTAAGAGATTAGAAAACAGAATACCCTGATTCAAATTCGGATATATTTCTACAGATACCCTTATAAGCTCAGCAAAAAGGACTTGCGACTTCTCCCACAAAATCAAAATGTTAAGGCTTCCAGAAAAAATTAGACTTAGTTCCCCACATTCATTAAAAAAATACTTAAAATTTATTTTGAGAAGAGCTTTCACTTTTCACTTTCAAATAACATTCGCTTCTTCCTGCAGGGAAATGGAGGCTTGGCTTAGTTAATTTTTCATCCTCCTCTCCTCATTCTGCATCTCTCTAAAAAGTTCTTTCATAAAGATGAACATTAAAAAGCTAATCACATTCGCATTACTTGGAATGAGGACAAAGAAAGTTCTGCAAACAGTAAATGAGATAAGAAAAGGTAGACTGACCAAAATGATACTTATCAGTCCATAGACTTCTCAACAATGGAAAAAAATCAGCAGAAGGAAAAGCAGCTCATATGGATTGTCCACAAGGCAGTATCATGGAAGGCAATTACATAGAGAAGTGGAGAGAAGACTATGGTCACTTATTCATAACTCTCTTCTTTTATGAACATGTGTAATATTTAGCCAACAACAACAACAAAAAAAAGAACATACGTAATATTTCAGGACTCTTAAGTTTAGATGAAGTGTATTATTGAAGACTCTCCTAAAGTGTGTGATAACTATCAGAGTCGAAATGTGCTTTTGGTTTGATTCCCACCACCCATTTCATTAGTATTTGGAAAAGGTAATAACATTTTCCTGTTGCTTGAATAAAAGCTTAGTTTTGAACTTGGAGATGGCATGTGTGAATGAAGACATAAAGAGAAATAGGCATCTATGGTTAGTTTTACTTTTACATACAGTCAACCATATTTCTTATACTATAAAGAGCATAAAAATTTATATTCTTATACAATAAAGAGCATTAAAATTAAGTATAATTTATATCATTTGTCAAAAACAAAAAGAGACACATCACATCTACTTATCATGTTTGTAGCATGACATGAAGGACTATAGTGTAAAGAATTTTAAAATATCAGGAAACTAATAGTTTTGTGAGCAAATAACATTCTGGCAAATGATGGTCAAACAAGTTCTCTAGCCTCCTGTCTTGATATCAACATATCAATATTAGAAACTCTATGGATGACATGCACTTTTCTTACATGCTCCCCCCCCTAAAGTAGATTGCAGACATACTATTATCTTACTCAAAATTGGGTGACACTAAAGAAAATGGGAATGGATTTTCCAGCTTTCACTAAATTGCATGTATTCTTCTAAGTTTTATTTTAAAAAAACATGTTTAAGTCCATGTCTGTATTAAAAGCCAAAAAAGAAGTGTCTTTACTTTATGTTCATGCAGCCAGATAATTCATGTTCCAAGTCAGTATCCAAATGTTACATTTTTCAGACAGAAGTTAACAAGCTGCAAGGATGAGTTCCATTATTTGTACACTTTAGAGCATTCCCTACATAGAACCATAAATAGAACTTTATTGTTTTTTTATCCGGATCTAGCAATAATGCATTAAATAACTGTCGATATCCTCTCTCAGTAAAATAGCTGTGCATCAGAACCAATATTTCTTAGATTGATGATAGCTCATCGCTTTGACATGATTATAGGGGTTTTACTATTTCCACTTCTAATTGTTTTTAACGACATAGAAAATTGAACAGATTGACTAACCCAGAAAAATTCCTCATAGCACGCAATTTTCAGATAATTCCTCTATTTTTTCAGGTTTATACCTACCTTGTTCATATAAGCTATAAACATGCCCAGTTTCCTGTGGTTATTTACTATAGTAAATACCGGGCAAATGCTAAAAGAGCTTTATATGCAGAATGTCAAAGTTCACGATTTTGCTATGTCACCATTTAGTTGTCCAGTTCACAGACCACACAACAACAATAGAAACAAAGTAATGTTACATCTGCAGACTATGAAACAAATAAAAAGCAAAAAAATCAAATCAATCAGTATTCAAAAAGATAGAATTTTACCCATCTTGGCGGCAGAGTTGCAAATCTCTTCCGAAATACTATCGGAAAATGAAGATGCTATGGATGGCAATTCAATAACTTCACGGCGTTTCTGTTCTCTCCACCTTCTTTCAATTCTTAAGCTAACAGTTCTTAGGACAGTCAATGCCTTCTCAGGAAACTGTCCCATGGCCGACTCACCAGAAAGCATCAAAGCATCCCCCCGTTGCCTAACTGCTTCAGAAACATCAGCAACTTCAGCTCTAGTTGGAATAGGGTATTCAATCATAGATTCCAGCAACTGGGAAGCTACTATAACAGGCCTATTCAGCTGCCTGCATAACTGAACAATCTTTTGCTGCGCTGATGGAACCTGTTCTAATGGAATTTGAGCACCAAGATCTCCTCTAGCCACCATAGCACCATCTGATGCCTGAATTATTTCTTCTAGGTTCCTCAACGAGTCAATGCTCTCTATCTTTGCAATTACAGCAATATCACTGTGTAGCAAATCAAACCAGATAAATGAATAGTTTGATTGCTGAGAATCAACTTATTAAATTTATTCAGAAGTAAAGGTGTGTTCAGCTAAATGCAGCTTTCCTTGCTAAAATAACTTTCTTACCCATCCCGAGCCCGGGCTTTAATGTAGCTCTTAAGATGCTTAATGACTTCAGCAGACTTGACAAATGATACAGCAATAAAATCTACACCCTCGGCAATGCCGAAGTCAATGTCTAGCCAATCCTGCAGCAGTGAAATATTTGAAATGGTGACCATCTAAATAAACTCAGCAGTTGAAAAAGCTGAAGTGTGTGAGAACAACTGTCTGCCTCCTGCAAAAATTTAGTGGAAGTAGAACGCTAGGTATATCCCAATAGCTGTTGTCCCAAGCTAAAATTCACCATACATACTCTTTGTGAAACATAAATGTTGCAGTATCAACAGTAAAGTCCTTGGATCCAGGCTTCAAGAATTCTTAGTTCCCTTTAAAGTGAGAATATGGAAATTTTAGCCGACATAAAAAGTACTGTTTGATAATGGTGGTTATCGGGCCACAACCTGCCATCCCTTAACTATTTCACTGGGTGCTTGCTACCTCCACCAATTCAAGTATTCCGGGTAACTTTGCTGACCAAAGCTTAGGTATATACGAAAAAATCACCTAGAGTTTTGTGTTTTCAAGGTTTGCATCCATTTTATTGACCATTAAGTCTCACCTTGACTTAGCAGGTATAAAATACTCCTTTTTCCCCATATTGTTGTGCTTATTTGATTGGCAGTTTTATAAAATTTAAAAGTAAAATCATGCTACATCATATAAGCATATAAGAGGAATAAATCAAGTGCTAGAGAAACAGATCTTTTTATATTAATAAACGGGAGATCTGAAAAATAAGTGGATCCCAACTCCCAGGTTATTGTAGTAAAATTGTGCCAATATTTTAGATTGGGCTCATCGTTATACCTTTCAGTTATTTAAAGCTCATGTTATTGCTGGCTGTTCCTTGAGGGATTAGCAATGCTGGTTTGACTAACTTGCCTCCAGTTATTGGACTTTGTAAGTTGCTACACAACCACTAAACACTCATAATCACACTTTACACCCAAAATCCCTTTCCAACACTCATTTTTCTCTGTATATTGCATTAGCTCTATAAAATCAAAACACACACACAGAAATCTAATCATTGTTAATCTTGCCAAAAAAACACAGTGGCTGGTGAACTTTTGTGCTTGAGGAAGTTTTTGGGTATGAAGAAGATGGAAAAGGGTGGGAGTGGGTTGGCCAAGAAGAGAATAAAGCGGGGGTAGGGGAAAGGAGCGGACAATGAGAGAAGAAATGGCACTTTTTTTTTCTTTGTATGTTATTTATTTTTTAACATTTAGTTTCTGACAAGTCACTAAAAATGACATGGAATTCCACATGTAGTTGGTTGTATTACACGCACACTGATCGGATGAGAAAAGGGTTTAAAATGTTGTGTTTCATTGGGTTTAAGTGTTCAATTGGCAAAGTCATGAGTAGAAGGGTCCAGTTGACAATCCAAAGTCAAGTACGAAGTCTCCCAGGTCATTCCGTCTTTCTGTTTAACAAATCTTCCATGTATTACTGTACAGCATTTTGATCCCTTTTTTTGCCCGAAACTCATATTGGGTGAATTAAGACTCTCATTAGAACCCTAAAACACAGACCTACAAATTTCATGAAGACCACAAAATCTAGTTTTTCCGCTTACCTCCTCAAAACTGAGTCACAATACAGGACAATTGTGCAATCTTTTGAAAAGTTAGTGTGATTTTCACCACTTAGGTTCATTTCATATCTAGCATGTTTCATTGACATACTGAATTCACTGAACTTAAATTATTTGATTGTGTATTTAAGGTGTATATATGCTTTGTATAGCTAAGAGGAATTGCTTGAGGAAGCTGACAATTTTTTTTTTTGATAACCAAGAAATCCGTTTGTGGCCCGCCCTTTGGACCAAGGAAGCTGACAAATTTGTTTGGTCTATTGCGCAAAAGATTCAAACTCTTCAAGTAGTGGTGGAACTTGTTATGTGCTAAAACACCAAAGTTACAAACTTGAACTTATACCCTCTTTACTTGCTGAAATATTTCAACAATTAGCTTGAACATTTGTTTACTTTCTCGTTACTTTATATCGTTGTATTGGTATTTCTTAAGTACTGCATGGTATTTGCTAAGCCACCCAGTTATACAAATTACTTGATCATTTTGCATTCTTTTTGGGACTTTGTTCTTGTGGCAGTTTGTCACGTATATTGGCATGCCTCTTTTATTCAATCTAGAATTAAGATTTACTGATCGTCTTAATTATGCAACCTGTTCATATTAAAGGGAATTAGATATCTATTTTTAATATGGTTCTTCATTCTGTTGATATAGGGTTTCGACCCTACTTGATTAAGCTTCAGTCCATCTTGATATTTGACTATGCTTGGTATGATGATGTGACACACATATGGGGCGAAATTTGTTATTTGAAAATTTTCTTGAAATAATTTTATGAGCTTTCTTGACACTTGAGCCTTTCTATATTGATATTAATATTTGGAAACACTTTAAGAATTGATACTTTTGATATTATATTTGTTTACTTGATTTATGTTTACGTTCCTTTTGAGCTGCCTGCCTGCCTATAACTTAGAAGGGAATTGGAGAATCTAATGGCTTCAAGGCTAAAGTTCATGCACAACTAAGTTTTATGCTTAGCGATAGTATGCTCGGGAAGAGATTTGAAGATGGTTATTTGAAATATACTTTTTGGAACCTTTTATGAAGAGCACATTTGCATAGGAATCTATGTTTTGTATGGATTTGGGACTTGCACATGATCCATATGTCACACTTATATGTAATTTTGGAGGTTTGTTGGATCATATAGCCATAAATTGTAACTTGAATTAGTGACTTGTTTGGCTATTTTAGAGTGTGCAAATCCAAGTATTGTGATGTACTAACCTTACTAAACTTACTTTTTGATTTGTAATTATTTACAAAGGAGAAAACTAGTTTATCTTTTGATACTCGCAAGTTAGAAATTCATATGTAGTATTAACCTGGAGTGGTGCTTGAATGAAATCAATAATTTTGTTAGGTACTTGCTTCAATGGATTAATTATTCCAAAAGGGTTCTACCATCTTAAATTGATACTCTTATGTTGTACTTTTTTTTTGAAAGGAATTTTATAAGTTTTATGGTGGCAAAATGTTGCACTTTCAAATGCCTTTTCTCGCATGGGCCTAATTCTGCTACTAAATTATTATGAATGTGTTTCAAATAAATTACTTCTAAATGTTGCAAGTATTAGATTAGTTTTTGTTTTGTAAGAGGCATTCTCCCAAGGGGGTTCCTACTCTAAGTTGCTCGGACTCGAGTGCGGGTGTCCGATACGGGTGCGGATCTAGAGGTCGGATCCTTCATGATCTAATTTTTAAGATTCGGGGATATGGATCCATGTATGGATACGGATGCGGGGATTCGCCTAAAAATAATCAAAATATTTAAAAATAGAGTGATAAAACCTAAATTATGAGATATTATGTAGAGAACTTGAAGAAAATCCTGGAAGGAGATTAAAGAAAAAGACATGACATAGAAATTTCTATATAAAAGATATTCCATTCCCTTTAATTTCACCTTAGCTTTTGTATTGATTACAAATTTTTTTTAAACCATCCAAACTTTCTCCATCGATTTTGGTCAAAGTACCCAAAACCGGTTGACCAAATAGGACACGGATCCCACACCCACACCCATGTCGTGTCGACACGGGTGCGGCACCAAAAGTGAAGAGTCCGAGCAACTTAGTTCCTACTTGTGTAGAATAATGATATTAGTGGAGTTGGATCCAATTTTTGGGATGACGCAAAATAGAAAAAGGTGTCAACACGAATTGGAATGGTGGGAAACTGAGAATATAATTGGTCCTTGTTATTGACTTTATTAGACAACATTAAGGGGCAATATAACTGAACAATATAAAAGTGCAACAGTAAGGGCAAAAAAACAGTTTAAACCAAAATATAGATCTCAATTTTGACTAGGTAAACCAAGATCATAAATTATTTTCAAAGGATCTGGAAAGGAATATAGGTGCAAACCTTTGAGGAAATTGTTGGAAGCATAGCATTGCGTTCCCGTACTAATTTACCATCCCGCCAAAATGTCAAATTAGCCCGAGGTAAAAGAAGTCCAGGATCAGTGCAAAGACACTTAACATCTGGGCCAATTTTCTCAATCACTTCAAATCTCACCATTCCACCATCTACTAGTAGATCATCTCCCACTTTCACATCTGCAGTGAAACAGTTGAGCCAATAAATTAATCAAAAATTGAATATATATCAATGCACAAGGAATGACGCCAAAAGCATATTCCTTTGCAGAAATGATCATTTTTCTTTTCTATAGCAATCTATAGGACAAACCTTCAGCAAATCCATCATAGTTAACAGTGATGGTGCGTTCCGGAAGTGGTGGATCAAATACACGAACAGTGAAATTCCAAATTTCACCATCCTGTATAAAAAAAATTCCAAAGTTATCAAGTACATCTTTATTCAGCATAACAGATAATGATAAATATGCAGTGTTCTACATAGCCCTCCAGCAGAATTTCACAGATTATTCTTGGTGTTCAATATTTCTTTCTGATTCTACTATGCAGAGAATATCAAGCATATATAAATGTCAAGAACACAGTAAAGCAGTAAAACATACAAGTTATGCAACAATCTCCCGGATTATTCCCTCCAAAGAAGTCTCAGGAAAAAAGTTTTTAGTTGAAATCTGTAGCAAGATCCAACATTCTTTCAAAAACAACCCCACTTCAGACTTCTGATAAGTGCTCAGCCTGATTCTCGATTATCTCCTCTCCCCATCCCAAAGTAAATAGTCTGATATGCCACTACGATTGATGTGGTTAGCTTACTTCAGATAGAATTCAGCCACAGCCACGAACAATATCAGACAAGAACAAGCAAACACAGAAAGGAAAGGTACAAAAGATAACTTCAACATAAAACCATCCCTGCACAACATGTTCCTATAGAAGATGAGCACAATTCCCCCCCACCCCACCCCACTCCAACGGAAATAAGTATCCTGATCCTAGCTTCATCCACCCACGACGATTTATCCATGAATTCATACGCAACAGAACTCCAAATCGGAATTCATGTTTGCTGATACCACAAAGAGAACAACAGATATTTATATCTATCAGGCTACATCTACATCCCATCAGATATTTGTAAAATTACTTTTAATTTTGCTAATTTAGGCAAAAAACGCTTACAGAGGAATCACTTCAGAGGTTCTAGAATGGTTTTCCAGATTCAAATGTAGGTGTCATTTTAAATGGAAGTCTTCCCACTTTCAAGTTAAAGAACAAACCTTTGCTGATGAAGTTGATTTTTTTTATCAAAAAGACAATGTACTTGTTTTTTAAAATTCCTGTACAAACACTTGAGCTTGGAAAGTATTTATTGTGAAAAAGGAAAAGAAAAGTAAAAGTAATTCAAAGCTATTGAAATGGCATTTCTTTTAAAATAGTAGTAGATAACTTTGGAAAAGTTACCAAACACCCAATAGGGGCCTTAGTCAGTTAAGCAAAATACACATAAATAGAAAGGTTGCACCTTCCAAAAGCATCCCGATTCTACTCATACCACAACATAAACAGCAAATTCCGTTAATTCCCACGAATAGCTACTTTGATAAAGTCAAATCTCTTGTGAAAATACCACAAGCATTTAATTTTATCCATAAAACAGAACAAGGTACCAATTTTCCCACTCACAATTTCTTGAAACAAGTAGTTGTACCAAATCCAAGCTGAATATATACCTCAGCTTTGGTGGATGAAGCACAGCCAATCCCAATCAATTCGGTATCTGGTACATTCAAATGACAGTTTCCCGTTGTCAAGGTAAATAAGTTGCAAAGAGCAATATTATCAACTGGATAATAGGTTTTCTCTAAGATTGTGTACCAAAGACTTAACAAAGTGCCAGAAAGCTCTTCGGTAGAGAAGCAGTAGAAGGTGCTCAACTAATAAAGCCACTAGACAAGCACTTATTCCAAAATAGGACTGCAAAATTACCTCAAAGCTATAGTATTGTAGCAAAAATTGCACCAGATTTCAAAAGGTTGCAACTTTCCCAAGAATCCCGTTTCATTTCCTCACTGACAAACCTATTGTTTCCAACTACCAAACTCAATGGATATGGCCAGCCCGTCTACCCTTCTCCACTCCACTTAAATACTAACTTGGACAACCAACATGATTCAAACTACGCAAAGCATCTCAATTCTTGACACACAACAGCAACAGGAAAGTATTAAAGAAACAGATTTTGCTAGCTCCTATTCCAGACACTAAGACTTATCATAAACCAAACTACAGTATAAAAGATATAAACTTTTAATTTCGACCAATTTCATGGAAGGGGTTGTTATACCAAATTCAAACTGAATATGTACCTCAGCTTTAGCAGATGAAGCCCCGCCAAGGTCTCCCATATGAATCTCACTACCTTCAGTATCCATCATAATGGCAACAGCAAACCCTTTCTCCTCATTCAATCTCCGAACTCTCTCAATTACCATACGATGCCAATCACGTGTTCCATGACACATATTTATCCTAGCTACATTCATTCCTCCCACAGCCAAAGCCTCCAGCTGCTCAAACCCACAACTAGCAGGACCAATCGTGCAGACTAACTTCGTCCTGCGTGTACTCCTAAACCCGTTCTCCTTCAGCTCCGCCTCCGTCACAGTATCCACTTCAATCGAACTCGAATCCGCTGACGGTGCGACCGCATTATTACGACCATACTCCTGCGTCACACTTGATAACACCCCTCCCGCACCATTCTCCGACACTAACACCGGAGATGACTGTGAGTCATCGAGATCTGACGATGCCGACGCTTTCACAGCTAAACTCCGTGATGATTTCTTCACCGGTACCCGTAAACTACCTGTTGATACAAACACCGACGGCCTTGATATAGTGAAAGTCGCAGGCGAGCGTGAAGACGAGGGAACAAAGAAGTTAATAGCGTGCGACATTATTTTTCTCACCGGAGATTTCGAAATTTATGGATATTTTCGGTGATCGGGTTTATCTTACGGAGATCAAACGGAATTTGTAGTCGCCGGCGTACGGCGGAGGTAGTTCACGAGGGAAAATGAGTGAGCAGTTTAAATAGGGGAAAAGGAAGGCGGAGATAGCGAGGCTGGAAAACTTTGTTATTGTCGTTGAACAAACATTAACAGGGACAAAAGGATTTAGTAGAGATCTGCTAACAAAATATAAACAAAACTAGTCCCTCACGTTTTGGTAGGTTTAAAATGGTCCAATAAATATATATAGATATTTTTATTTTTTTTTCACAAGTTTATCAAAATAAGGTATATACTTACTATGTTTCAATTTATTTTTTTATTTTGATTTGACATAATTTAAAAAAGAATTCGAAAAAAAGTATTTCCTTTTAATGATTAAAAAGAAAAATAAAATAAATGAATTGAAATGAGAGAGTAATATAATAACTTTCTTATTGTGAATTTAATGAAATTTTTGTGTCATCAAATAAAATAATTAAATAACAATAATAATATTCAATATAGTCTTCGGAAGTGGAGTCTATAATGGATGGGTGTATATAGATTTATTATTATCTTTGTAAGATAGAGAGACAATTTTTATGGACTCTTTGATCTTTTATACAAAAAAATGCAAGAACAAAAATTATAATGAAGACTGATAGAGATAACCAAAGTAAAAAAGAATAATAATAGTATTAATAAAATTGAAGAATAAGATAAAGCTAGCATAATAGTAATGGTAAAAAAATTGATAGGTCCTCCAAACTAGAACACTCTACTATATCATTAGAAGAGAGAAAATACTCAATCTTCTTATTGTCAATTTTAAATTCTTGACCTCCAGGATATCCTATTAAACATCATGTACTTGGTGAGCTGGGAATGTGTCATGTTTTGTCTAATCACCTCTCCCATATTCTTTATTAAATTACCTATACCTCTCCTCAAATTTAACATTGTCAACCTTTCACACCTCCCCATTAAAAAATTTATGTTCCTTCTATTCACATACTTGAATAATCTCGGTCTCGCTTCCTACAACTCGTTTACTGTAAAAGTTAATCCCACCATATCATTGTTGACACCCAATTTTTACCCGCCACAATACGAATTAAATATCGAGCTTCTAAGTTTTAACAACTTTGAATAATT
>JBCEWC010010580.1:0-17503 GCA_038996855.1 Solanum aculeatissimum | reverse complement strand
CGTTAAACTTTTAACGGCGGAGCTTTTAACGACCGGTGACGACGGAATTTTTACCGGTCGTTATTAGTCAATAACGACTGGATTTATACTTTTAGCGACTGAATTTTCCCTCGTTAAAGACCAATTTTCTTGTAGTGAAATTAGCTATGTCCCTCTTCATGCCACGCCACCATTAGTGTTGACTTAAATCATGGTATATCTTTGCTGCTCTGGGGTTAATGGAATATATAGTACGATGAGCCTCCTGAAGTACCAACTTGATCAAGTCACCCACCTTAGGCACACAACTCCAACTCGCTATCCTTAAAACTTCATCGACATTAAGTACGATTTCCTTGGCCTCACCCCTAGTCATTTTGTCTCGAATGAGACACAACCTCTCCTCTCATCCTCAAACTGACACTCATGGATCTAATCACTCAAAGATAGTCGGGCCTCTAAGAAAGATAACACACAACCCTCATCAAAAAGCTGAAGCCTTACTAATCCGTTGGCCAACCTCTGAATGTCTCTAGCCAAGGGTCGCTCCTATACCCGGATGGCTACAAGACTGCCCATGATGAAAGTCTTCCTACTCAAGACATCAACTATTACATTGGTCTTTCCTTGATGGATGGTATAGAATGACCAAATCATAATCTTTTAGAAGCTCAATCCATCTGCTCTACTTCAAATTCAGATCTTTTTGGCTGAAGATATACTTTAGGCTGCGATGGTCAGTAAAGATGTCACAATGAACCCGGCATAGATAGTGCCGCCATAATAGACAAATGAAATAAGTCACCAATTCCAAATCATGGGTAGGATAGTTCTTCTCGTGTCTTTAATTGCCTTGAAGCATAGGCAATCACTTTCCCCTTTTGCATCAACACGCCTCCCAAACCAACACCCAACGAGTTGAAATACACAGTGAAGTCAACGCCCTCCTTAGGCTAGGTCAAGAAAGGTGTGGTAGTCAATAAGTCTTTGAGCTTTTTGAAGCTCTCCTCATGCTCCTCCAACAAAACAAAGGCTACGTTCTTTTGAGTGAGCCTAGTCAACAGAACTGCTATAGTAGAAAAGCCCTGCAAAATGCATTGATAATACCCAACTAAACCTATAAAGCTATGGGTATTTATAGCTAAGGTAGGTATAGTCCACCCTCTTACAACCTTAATCTTTGTTGGATTAACCTTGATACCTCCTTGGACACCACATGCCCTAGAAATGTCATCGAACTGAGCCAAAAGTCACACTTGGAGAACTTAGCATATAACCTCTCCTCCCTGAGCCTCTGAAGCACAATCCTAAAATGTCTGATATGATCAACCTCAATCTTGGAATAGATGAAGATATCATCAATAAATACAATCACAAAAGAATCCAAATAAGGTCGAAATACTCCATTCATTAGCTCCATAAATGTGCCATGTGTATTAGTCAACCCAAATGACATGGAAAGAAACTTGTGGTGACCATACCTCATCCATAAGACAATATTAGGAATATCGGATGGTCTAATTCTCAACTAGTGATACCTAGACCTCAAATTCATCTTAAAGAACACCACTGCACCCTAAAGCTGGTCAAATAAATCATCAACCCTGAGAAGTAGGTATTTGTTCTTCACAATCACCTTGTTCAATTGTCTGTAGTCAATACATATTCTTATTGGCCCATCCTTCTTCTTCACAAATAAAATTGGATCACCCCATAGTGACACACTAGGTCGGATGAATCCTTTACTCAATAAGTCTTGAAGTTGATCCTTTAGCTCTTTTAATTCAGCAAAGACATACGGTAAGGAGGAATAGAAATAGAATTAGTGACTGGATCCACATCAATGAAAAAATAAATGTCCCTGTCAAGAGGGACTCCAGGGAGATCGATAGGAAAGACATCCATAAACTAATGAACAATAGGAATAGACTCCATAGAAAGCGAATCAACATTGGTATCACAAATAAAGGCCAAGTAGGATAAAAACTCCTATAAATCAATATTCGAGCTCTGATATAAGAGATAACCTTGCTATTATAAGAACCACATGGACCCTTCCATGCAACTCTTGGTCCACCAAACACAAGAAAAGTAACTATCTTGGTAAATTAATAAAAAAATAATATGATATGAAGAAAACCAATCCATACCCAAAATAACATCAAAATTAATCATATCAAGAATAATCATATCTACCCAAGTAGCATAACTCGCCAAAGACACAAGACAGGATTAGTAAATCCAATCCACTACCAAAGGCTCGCCTACTGGGGTAGAAACATGCACATGAAGAAGCATATGATCACATAATATGTCAAACCCAACATAAAAGTATGTAGACGCATATGAATAAGTAGATCTAGGTCGATGATAGGTAAAACAACATGGATGAAGGCCGATGACAAATCAGGACAATACTTGTAATAACTGCATTTAAGGTCTATGCCTCGGGTCTACCCAAAAAAGCATAATAGCAAGCACCACGACCTCCACCTGACTGACATGTGCCCCTACCACCTAATTGACCGCTGCATCACTGGAACCCCTACCAGGAGCACGACCACTTCTACCCGACTGAACTCTACCATGTCTTCTGACTAGTGGTGTTGGACCTTGAGCTGGAGGTGCTGAATCTCTAGTAGGTGCGGCCAAATAGTTACAATGTGGCCTAAAACGAGTCTGAAAAGAGAACTATTTGATCATGTGGTTAGGATCTCCATAATGATAACAAGATCTCAGAGTGGGTTGATGATGTTAAGAACTAGCGGGAATGCTATAGCCATCCTGACTTGTTGATCTTAAAAATTGGAACCACCCTCTACAGCTGACAATGAAGCATGCAATGGATCCCAATGCTATGTAAACTACCACCGTGATGAAGTGATTGAATAATGACTTGAAGCTCTAGATCTTTTGAGGCCTCAAAAATTCTCTTAGACCATCAACTCCGCCTCCTAAATGATACTCATAATAGTCTAAAAGGAGGCTCCCTCACAAGTTGACCTGAACACATAGGATCTGATAGAGAAAACTAAGTCTCTTACAAATTTGTACTCTCTTTTCCTCTACAGGAATCAAAGATATGACATGGCATGATAATTGATAAATTGAGCCTCATATTCTGCAATGGTCATACCACCCTGAGTCAAACTCTCGAATCTCATTCGGCTCTCCTCCCGAATTTTCTAAGAAATGAATCCATCCCGAAATACCTCTGAGAATACACCCCACTCTACTAGAAGGGATCCAATTGTTCTAGACCTCATATATGTCCTCCACCACTCTCTAATGGCACCTCTAAGCTAAAGAGCAATAAATCTAATACCTCAAGGATTAACTAGGCCAACAGAATTCAACATCTCGTAGCATAAAGTTAAGAACTCATACGCATCCTCACCCTTACCACCCTGAAATTGAGGTGGTTTTATCTTCTGAAATCTCTTATAGCCCAACTGATCATCAACCGTAAGTACTGGCTCAGGATCAATCTTTATCGATGCAGGAAATAGTGGTGGTTGGCCCACCTAAGCATGAATAGTAGGACCCTAAATAGGAACGTGTCCACCTGCCTCGACCTTTGAACCTCTTGGTGCACCTGCGGCACTACCTATCAGGGATCTGAGATCCTTCAACCTTAGGCTCAGGCTCTAGGGAGATACCCATCTCATAGTCTCGGGCTTAGTAGGACCCTGAATAGGAACCTGTCCATCTGTCTCAGTCTTTGAACCTCTTGGTGTACCTATGGCACTACCTGTCAGGGATCTGAGATCCTCCAACCTTAGGCTCAGACTCTAGGGAGATACCCATCTCATAGTCTCGGGTCGGTACTGCTCCTCAACCCCGACCCCTATCTAGGCCTCCAACTCTGTCCATAGCCCTACTATTAATTGGGGCCTCAGTAATAGTCTTAGGAGTTGCCTCTCCCCTAGAAAAAGTTGATGCTCTAGTCCTGGATATCTGTCAAAAGAACACATTACACTCAACACTAACTTAAGAATCCACACATGACTGAATTGAAATAAGTAAAAGAGGAATTTCTTAATAGTCTATATAGCCTCTTAAAGATAAGTAATAGATATCTCCATGTTGATCCTTGAGACTCTATTCAACTGGTCTTGTACACATATGAAACCTTTGAACTTGGGGCTCTGATAACAAATTGACATGACCCAAAATCGGGGGTGATGACACTTGCCTTTAACCCATCGAGACAAACCAGCCTAAATAGATCACAATAATATAATACAAGATAATGCAGAAGCTAAATCAACATAATATTAATAATAACAAAGCTATAAGGCATAAAGAACCCTCTAATACGTCAAAATAAGAAGAAACAATACAAGTCTTAATAGTCATTGTCTTTCAAATAGAATAAAACTAGTAAAATATCTGATAGTCTTAAGAGTATTCTAGAACATCAAGCAATTACCTCTCAGTTGTCAATAGCTCGGTCTAAAAAGAGATGAAGAATATCAGCAGAATTTGGACTCACAACCTACACACATGTGAAAGAAAATAAGGGTGAGTACCAAAGTACCCAATAAACATATACCTAATCACAGGTAGAGAATAAAGAACTAAACATTTCTTCCATCACAACCACATACCTCTGTACTATAAAATTTACACGAAGTAAAGACCAGTATACATAATACAGATAATATATACAATTATAATCTCATATCACAATATCTTAATAGTCCAATCTTCACATTATACAAGGATCAATTCATCTCATCAATTTTCAAATTATTTCAATAGTTCAAGCTCAATAATGTACAAGATTTGAGTCATTCAATACATGTCAAAATATTTGAATGATCAAGCTTAACAATATACAAGATTCAAGTCATCAATACATCACACTTAGTTCATACATCAACTTTCAAGTAAAGAATGATATGAAATGCAAGCAATGCGGTACAAATGTTAAGTAATCGTGATGTATGTAACCCTGCAAATCCATTCTTATTCCTATTCAAAGATCAACCCCCTGACTCTATATTTTCACATCGAGAATTATTTGTAGATGAAGAGATGTCAAAGGGGTTTTTTACTTCCCAAACAGAACCTCCTACATCTATATATAAACGCTGGTTTATCAAGAATATGCAAGAAAAGCACTTTGAATTGTTGATTAATCATCACAGATGGGTTAGAACTAATGGTTCATTATCTAATGAACCTTTCCATTCTAATACTCTGTCCGAGAGTTATTAGTATTTATCAAATCTGTACCTATCTAACAGGATGCTATTGGATCAAATGACTAAGACATTGTTGAGAACAAGATGGCTTTTCTCGGATGAAATACAAATTGAATTCATGTAACAGAAGAAAGATTTCCCATTCCTTAGCTGGAAAGATATGTGACCATGTAAGAGGGATTAAGTGGAACAAAATTGACTGGGTGGTAGAGTCGTGGAAATGTTTGTTTCTTTCATATTTTGGACCTTAGCTCCATGGAAGAATATGTTGCTACTGAAATGCGGAAGAATTGAAATCTTAGATCAAAACACTATGTATAAATGGTATGAACTACCTAAATAAGAATTCTTGAACAACAAATAACCATATAATCAGACCGGAGCTCATGGGGGCCGTACAGGGACCATGTATCCTCTGGAACAACTTTTGTTCAGCATTTACTTTCATATCTAGCCAAAATCATTTCCCTTTGACTTTTCATTTCTTTTCATTTTCTAGCCGGAATCATTTCTCTTCGACTTTTTGTTTCTTTTCTAGTCTGAATCATTTTCCTTCGGCTTTTCATATCAACACATAAACACATATCTAATAGGTATGAGAGTATATAAAAATCAATATTATCCATACATACAATAATCATATCAAATCAAATCATTATCATCTAGCCAGAATAATTTTCCTTCGTCTTTTTATTTTTTTCTTTTCTTTCCTAACCAGAACCATTTTCCTTCGACTTTCATCATCATTGGATATTAAGCAAGTATATGTGATCACAACACCATAATCACTTCCACAAATATAAGAATAAGCATAATTTTCCCATGAATTGTTTATTCAATATTCATCAATCATTTTCATTGTTCTTTCAACATTTGCATCATTATCAACACTTTACATAATAATCACATCATCTCATAGCTCAATATTTTTTAATAATCATATTGTCATTATAACATAGGACGATTCATCATTTAGTTCACATTTCACAATCCTTAGTTCAACAAATTCAACAATGCCTCAAGTATATATTTAGCTCAACATTTTACATAAAGTACTTTATTGGACAAGTTCATGTCTCATGAATCAAAGTTCAACAAGTAGAACAACATGAATACTTTTACGTTATTATCATTTCGCATCACAAGCCCAACTCACAATATTAATTCATAAGTCTTGATCAATCATAATTAGGCATAATTGCACAATTCAAATCACACATGTCATCACTTCCACATCCACATTACCCAAATCATATCCTCTAAAACAATTCACTAATTTCCAAGATTTACATTGAAAGAAAATAATAAGTTCAATAAACTCAAAAAGAGTTAGAATTCACTTGTCTCAATTTAGCCAATTAATCACTCCAATGGCAATGCCTTTTCCTTTCAAATCGAATCTGAAGCATCACAATCTACTTGAAAATGAATTCACAATCACAATTAGAAAATAACAACATCAAAATCAAGCAATTCGAAAAAAGGAAAAAAATCATCACCGAAAATCAATATCAAAATCTATGCATTTTTAAATAAAAATATCTCTCTCATGATTAGAAACCGCCAGTGAAAATCAATTAAAAATTGGAGTTGAAACGAGTTCATAATCATCAATTTAATAAAAAAATTCAAAGTTCATGAAAATCCTCAATTTCCTCAATTGAATCTTTCAAATTTGATATTAAAATCAAGGAATAATTAATGGATAATAATTTAAAAGAAAGTGGAAAATACCCTTTTCAATGAAAAATCTTCAAAAAATTAATCTAAGGACGTCCAAGCCGAGTTCTCAAAGTTTAAAAATGGAGAAACTATTCAAAAATGGGTGTACAGGGGGTATTAAAACCCCTTTCTAATAGTGACAAAAGTATTGCTATAGCGACACCTACACTATTTACTCAGCCTTCTCTATACCAAAGCACACTTCACTATAGCGAGTCTTGCACCAGAACACAACGAAAACTCTTTTTCAAGCAAATTTTAAGACTCAGAATCAACCCTCAAGTTTTGTTTGAAACTCCGTACACACAAATCATATATGAAAGTCCACTAAATTTGACATTCCGAACTCAATGGAACCGTCAGAAGTTGAATCCAAGGCCTCCTTTACTCGAAACTTGATTAAGCACCTTAAATCAAACTTAGATCACTTAAAACAACAAAACGACACCGGAGGATTCAAATGGCAAAGCTATTTTAAGCACTAAAATCACCTTCTGAGACCATTGGAACAATCAAAAAATCAATCCGAGCACCGGAACTTAAAATGTTGACCAAAGTCAATCTAAACTCAATTTTCAACTCCGGACCTAAAATCCATGTAGCAACTCAAAATCTGATTCTGACACCTCTCCTTGGCCAACTTCTATATTTCTGAACTAATAGAATTGATAGAATTCTATTTCGAGACTCAAATTTTCGAATGACTCAATATTTTAAAATTGGGCAATTCAAACATCAAAAATTAAATCTTTGGAAAAAATCTCAACTTTCACAAAAATTTTGAAAATCAACTTTTCAAATCAATTAAACATGACCCAAGACTGCTAATAAGAGGGGTAAAATGATAATTTTATAAAAAAAAGTAAAAAATGACGTTCAGGGTCAATACACTATCTCCTCTTAATTCCTTGCTCATTCATTGGCTAATCATTATGCCATATTTATCCGCTTGAATTTGATCTAAAAGACAATAATCATCCTATCTATAAACAAATTTTATTATTCACTTTCAAATTAAATATATAATATAATAAAATTCTCATTTTTCTTTTATTTAACAACTCAAGAAATATAATAATGATAATATAATCCTATATATATTCACAAGCACAAAGATTTCAACATAGTTAAAGGATTTTTACCTGATGCATACTGTTGTCCTCACACTATCGTCGAGCAATTCAGTGCCAAGCATCTCTGTTTGTGTGATGATAAAAAAATTAGTAAACCCTTATTAACTTAATTTAGTTTTTCATATGGGTCAAGTAACATAGGATATCAAATAAATTAGGGCTTGATTAATAAATCATCAATTAAAATAATTACAGTAAGATTTCTCAATAACTAAATGGTCGTAGTTAAACAAATAATTCAAACTTTCCTATTGAAATTTACAAGAAGATTGAAAATAGTTTTCATGCTCAAAATGATCAATGAGTCGTTGAATCAGATACCAATTTACATAATATTCATCTCTAAATTATCAAAAGTAAAGTGAGGTAAAAAAGTGCCTGACTTGATGAAAAGATATTGATATCATTCGTGCATATCTACCTTAGTCTTTCAAGTGGACTCTTCAATGGAATGATTCTTTCGCTATATCTTCATAGATGTAATCTTCCTTAATTTGTGGATCTCCTTATTTAGAACAGCTATAGGCTCTTCCTCATAATACAAATTCTCATCAAACAAGATTGACTTTCAACAAATAATGTAATCTTCATCACCATGATATTTCTTTAGCATAGACACATAAAACACTAGGTGAACTCTTGACAAATTTAGAGGCAAAGTCAATTCATATGCCACTTCTTCCACATGCTTAAGAGCTTTAAATATTCCATTATACTTTGAACTGAATTTACCTTATTTACCAAACGTACCTACACTTTTCATACTGAAGCCATCAACAATACTTTCTCTCCCTCATAAACTTCATGTCCCCAACCTTTTAGTTTGCATACTCCTTTTGTCTGCTTCGAGCTTCCGGAAGCCTTAATAAATTTCTCTTTTTTCTAATAGTTTTCTAAAAATATTAGTTCCCCAAGGTCTTACCTCAAATGCATGAAACTAACCAATAGAAGGCTTACATTTTCTTTCATAGAATGTGTCAAAAGGAGCCATATCAATACTCGAGTGATAGATATTATTGTATAAAAACTCTACTAATGGTAAGAACTAATCTCAATGACCACCAATATCTATCATGCATGCATGAATTATATCCTGCAACACTTAAATTATCCACTCAAACTATTCGTTTATTTGAGATTTAAATAGTACTAAGATCCTATCTAGTGTCTAACTCAACTTGCAAGATCCTCTAAAAGTTAAAAGTAAATTTTGTACCTCTATATGATATAATGAAAAACAGAATTGTATATAGTTGAATAATCTCAAGGATATAGTCTTTGGATAACTTCTTTGAGTTATAAGTCACCATGATTGGGATGAAATGTGCAGACTTAGTTAACTATCAACAATCACTTATATCAAATCAAACATACCCAATATTTTTGAAAGACCAACCACAAAGTCTATTAGAATTCTTTTCTATTTTCATTCAGTAATGGACATTCCCTAAAGCATCCCTCCAAGTCTATGATGCTCATATTTTACCTACTAACAATTCAGATATTAGGTAATATAATCAACAATGTCGTGTTTTATTCTACTGCGCTAATACTGTTATCTCAGATGATGATACATTTTAGCTGCACTAGGATGTATAGAGTACCTCAAAATGTGAGCCTCTACAAAAATATTCTGAATCATATTATCAACACGGGGAACATAAAATAACCCTATAATCCTTAGTACACCTTCCTCACCAATTAAAACCTTTTTATCTTTTCCTCGTAAGACCATACCATGAATCTACCTCAAATTCTCATCATCAATCTACTTTGCTTTAATTTTGCTATGAAAATAAAATCTTTATTTCACACAGGATTACCCTCCTTGTTCAGTTGCTTCCAGCCTTATAAAGTCATTAGCCAGAGTTTGAACTTCTCTAGACAATGGGCGTCTAGAAACTTGAAAATAAGCTAAATTCTCCCTGCTCCCTGCTTTACTGCTAAAGGAATCAACCAAAATATTAACTTTTCTTAGGAGTAAAGAATAATAACATCATAGTCTTTCAATAATTCGATATACCTCCTCTGTCTCAAGTTTAAATCTTTTTGAGTAAACACGTGTTGTAAAAGACGATGATCTATATACATTTCAGATTTGACCATATATAAATAAAGCCTTTACTGTGTCAATGCAAATACAATCTCATCCAACTTTAAATCATGAGTAGGATAGTTATGTTCATGCACCTTCAATTGTCTTGAAGCATAGACAATTACATTTTTCTCTTGCATTAGCACTACACCTAAACCAAAATAAGATGCATCACAATAAATAATGAAATTCTTACTTTCACGTTCATCCAACCATACAAATAGAACACTCTACTTCGTTATTTTGGTTAGCTGGGAAGTAATGGAATAAAATCCTTTGACAAACTGACGATAGTAACTAGCTAACCCAATAAATATACTTACCTATGAAACATTAATGAGACTTGTATGGTTCTTCACTACTTTAATCTTCTGAGGATCCACCATTGTTCCATCCTTAGAAATTATTTGGCCCAAGAAGGAAATTGAATTACACTAGAACTCACTATTGGAGAATTTGGCATATAACCTCTTTTCCCTTAACAATCTCAAAAAAAATTCTCAAATGCTCTTTATGTTTTTATCTACTCTTTGAGTAGATCAATATATCACTAATAATACAATAACAAACAGATTCAAATATGGCTTAAAAATTTTGTTCGTTAGGCTCATGAAAGAAGTAGGGGCATTCGTAAATCCAAAAGACATTACCCAAAATTCATCCATAAACTCACGTACTATCAAAACAAACCCAATCAAAGACACTTCGAAACTATCATCCCTTACGAAGGTTGAACAAGCCTTACTCATCAATCTTTTAGCGTGAAGAAAAGAGATAATCCAAACTAGGAAAGGAAAATTGTCATCCTCCCTCACTAACTAATCCATCCTAGGCTTGACCAAAGTCATGATCTTAGCATTGCATTCTCTAACATAGAAAAATTTGGGGATAGTCAAGTCATGCCCAAGATTACATCAAAGTTAACCATCTCAAGAACAATCCAAGTCATGCGCTTCATCATAATTTTTAGGTGTTCTGGTAGCATTTTGACTTTTCAAGTGACTAAAATTAGTTTAGTTATGATTTATCAGGTTTCGAGTCTAGGAGACCTTGAATTCGAGTTCTGATGATTCCATTGAGTACAAAATATTAAATTTCATAGGGTTACAAATCTAATTTGTATGTATCGGGTTCCAAATAAATTTCGAGGGTCAAATTCAAGAATTTTGTATTGTGTATTTCGTTGATATCATGTGTCTGAGGCCCATTACTTTGCATTCGCGGTGTATAAGTCATTTGACCTCCGTGTTCATGAAATAGGGTACGCATTCACGGATTTTTAATTCTACTGACCTCCACATTCATGGAAGAAGGCTTCACATTTACGGAGTGTTAGGTCTAGTTGACCTCCGCTTTCGCGAAAGACCTTCTGCATTTGTGGAGAATTGACCAGTTGTTCTCCACATTAGTGGAGGCTATAGTCGCGGTCACGGAGTACAGTTGGTACTTGAATAGTGACTTAATATTAAATTATGGGATGTCTTCGTTTTCATCATTTCCAACATTTTGAGCTTGACTTTTGATGATTTTTCAGGGAATTTTCATGGAGAATCAATTGGGTAAGTCAACTATTTTCTTCAATTTTCATTGATTAATCCATGAGTTCATTATCAAATTAGGGATTTTCATGAACCATGAGGTTTTCACGAAATTGATGATTATGAACTCGTTTCAACTCCATTTTGAATTAGTTTTCACTAGTGGTTTTCTAATCACGAGAGGAACATTTTCATCTAAATTTTTTTAGATTTTGACTTTGATTTCTGATAGTGAATTTTTGGACAATTTTATTCTTTTCCCAAATTACTGATTTTGGTGTTGAATTACTGATTTTGGTGTTGTTAGTTTCGTATTGTGATTGTAAATTTATTTTCAAGTAGATTTTGGTGCTTCGGATTAGATTCAAAAAGGGAAGGCATTGTCATTAGAGTGATTGATTGGCTAAATTGAGGCAAGTTGACTCTAACCCTTGTTGAGTTTATTGAACTTAATATTTCCTTTTCAATGTAAAACTTGGGGGTTAGTAAATTATTTTAGTGGATATGATTGGGGTAATGGGAAGGTGAAAATGATAACATGTGTAGATTGATTTCATGAATTGATGCCTATAGTGATTGATCTTAACTTGTGGGTTGAAATTGTGATTTGCACTTGAATGTCAATTGTTGAGAATAAGAAAGTGTTCCTAATGTTCTAGTTGCTGAACTCTGAATTATTATACATGGATTTGTCTATTGAATTACTTTATGTGAAATGTTGAGATATTGTGAAAATTTATGGAACTAAATGCATGTGAAATGACTCAAATGATGAATTATCTTAAGCTATGATGACAAAAAAAATTTGGAAGATTTGAACTACATTATGGTGTGATTATTATGTAATGTGTTGATGATGACTCAAATATTGAAAGAATAATAAAAATAGTTGATTTTTGAATAAATGATGTAATATGAACATCTTGCCTATTTTTATATTTGTGAAAGTGATTATTGTGTCATGATAATATGAATTGCTTGATGTTTCATTGATGATGAGAATCCAAAGGGAAAAGTTTCTGGTTAGAAAAAGAAAAGAAAGAAAAAAAAATGAAAATCCAAAGGAAAATGATTTTTGCTAGAAAAAGAAAAGAAAGAAATGAAAAGCTAAAGGGGAATGGTTTCGACTAAGATATGAAAATAAATGTATAAGAAAAATGATTCCGGCGAATACATGGTCCATGTGTGGCCCTCATGGGTTTTGATATGATTATATCAGCGGATGTGTATCATAGAACAAACATGCATCATGATTACTTGACATTGCATCACATTGCTTACATTTCATACCATTCATTCAATCTTATATTATTCCTTTCTTGAAGTTGGTATATAGGCTAAGTGTGATGTATTGAATGACTTGAATTATATATATTATTGAGTTTAAACTATTGAAAGATTGTAATATAAGTTGATGACTTGAACCTTATACATTGTGAAGATTGGACTATTGAGACACTGAGATATGAGACTGTAACTATTTATATTGCCTATATTGTGTATATTAGCCTTTCCTGCGTGTAGATTTTGTAGTTTGGAGGTATGTGGTTAGGATGGAAGGAGTGTTTAGTTCTTTATTCTCTACCTGTTTTTGTTGGGTACCTGATACTCAACTTTATTTTTCTATACATGTGTGTAGGAAGTGAGCTCTGATCCAGCTGACGTTCTCCTTCTTATGAACTGAGCTATCAATAGTTGAGAGGTAGTTTGTTTCTCCAACATGCTCTCAAGACTGTCAGATGTTATTAGTTGTTTTGTTCTATTTGAGAGAGAAACACTAATAAGACTTGTATCTTTCCTACCTATTCTGATGTATTAGAGGCGTGTACCTCGTGACAATCAGTTCTAGGTTGGTTTTTATTTTGGATTATGCTTTTATGCTTTATAACCTTCTTATCCATAATGTTATGTTGATTTAGCTTTTGCATTCTTTTATTTTATAATTTTGTGATCTGTCTAGGCTGACTTATCTCGGTGGGATAAAGACAAATGTCATCACCCATGAAAGCAGGTCATGCCACTTTGGTATCAGAGTCTTAGATTCATAGGTCTGATATATGTACAAGCCCAATCGAATAAAGTCTCAAGGATCGACACAGAGACGTCCATTTCTTATCTTTGAGAGGCTACGCAGACTATTAAGAAAATCCTTTTTTACTTCTTTTAATTCAATGGTGCATGAAATCTTGAGTTAGTGCTAATATCACATGTTCTTTTGACAAATGGCCAAGACTAGAGTATTAGCTTCTGCCAGGGGATAGGCAGCCTCTGGGACTTTTATTGAGGTCCTAGTTCGAGGTAAGGGTAGAGCTAGAGTTGGAGGTCGAGGTAGAGGTCAGGGTCAAGGAGAAGCACCGACTAGATACTATGCGAGGGGTATCTCCCCTGAGCCCAAGATTGAGATTGGAGGAGATCAGGTTCCTCTCATGTATGAAGCGACACTTCTATTATAAGATACCTTGGTGAGAGTGGTGGATGTATGTCAGGTCCTGACACAGACTAGGCATGCCACAAGTACCTCGCAAGGTTCGCAGGCTCGGGTAGATGGACAGGCTCCTATTCAGGGTCCCACTATTCATGCTTAGGTGGGCCAGCCACCACTAGTTCCTACACTAGTACAAATTGTTCTTGAGTCAATACTTGTAGTTGATGATCATCTAGCTACGAGGGGTTTCAGAAGATCAAACCACCCTAGTTTTAGTGTGGTAAGTGTGAGGATGCCTATGAGTTTTTTACTTTATGCTATGAGATGTTGGAGGCCATTGGACTAGTTGATCCTCAAGGTGTTATATTTGTTGTTCTTTAGCTCAAATGCACCGGTAGAGAGTGGTGGAGGACATATATGAGGTCCGGACCAGTTAGATCCTTTCTGATAGAGTGGAATGTATTTTTAGAGGCATTTTAATATTGATTTATTCCTTGGAGCATTCGGGAGGAGAGCCCGACGAGGTTTGAGAGTTTGACTCAGGGTGGTATGACTGTTGCAGTGTATGAGGCCTGGTTTTGTTAGTTATCATGCCATGTCATATGTTTGATTCCTACAGAGGTAGAGAGAGTTCATAGATTTGTGAGAGGCTTGGTTTTTTTCCCTCAGATCCTATATGTTCAGGTCAGCTCGTGAGGGAGCCGCTTTCCAGACTATTGTGAGTACCACCAAGGAGGCGGAGTTGATGGTTTGAGAGGAGTTTGGAGACCCCAAAAGGGCCTGAGCTTTTTCTCATTATTCAGGCACTTCACCAGGAGGTAGGAATTTTATCAAGGTGGTAGTATATCATAACATCGATGTCTGGTTCATGCTTCATTACCAACTATAAAGGGTGGTTCCGATTTATCTAGTGGTCAAAGATCTAAAAGTGAGGGTGTGTACAAAATTCCTCCTAGTTCTTTACATCATTAGCCTACTCCGAGGTCTTATTTTGGTTGTGGAGATCCTGACACATGATCAGGCAGTGCTCTTTTTAGACTCATTATATGTCACAACCCAACTTCTTAGGTCATGATGGTGCCTATTAGATCCCGCCTACAGGCAAGCCAACCCAATACCCATGGTACCTATCCTGAATTACTAACCTTCCCTGAACCTAGAAGCCCCCTATATAGAGCTACTGTAACTCGCAACAACAATATACATAACCAAATACATAGCTAAAAGGAGCTCCTACATATACAAGCCAAAACTATACATGTACAAGTCAGTGTCTGAATACAAAAGATAGATCAAAGAATAGAAGGACACTATATAGAATATCTGAACTATTGATGCTCACCAAAGTCTCTTGAAGTGTCCACAAGCCCAAAAATCAATGACCACGACTTGTACCCAGACTTACACCACAAGTGGATGTAGAAAAGTAAGGGTTAGTACCGGTCAAAGGCACCCAGTAAGCATCATCGACCGACTGAGTGAAATATAGCAAATAAGCAAAGGTCAAATATAATAAAGTGTTGCAATGCTAATAATCTGGAACCCAGGTGATGAGACTATATCTTGGGCTCATTTTGAGCTTAGAATGCAAAGAAACATCATCCTCAGTGTGCTATTTTGTTCCAGTTACTAACTAATGTTCATGTATTGTGTCAAGAATGGAGCTAAAAATGCACAAGAGGGAAATACTCAACAAGACTTGGAAAAAGAGCAAAAGTGCCAAAAAGGCAGACAAAAGCGACATCGCTGACTTAGTCAGCGCATCGCTAACTTCTTAGTGAGATTGCCTAACAATCCAGTAACCAATTCTCAAGTTATTTATAGAAGGGAGGTGTAAATTGATATCGTCAAACCAAGTCGGTGTATCACTAACTTGCCATGGAGACCGCCTAATGTTACAGATCTCAGGACCCCAAGCTCATGATAGAAGGGAGATGAAGAAGGGAATTTGGTGTATCACTGAACATGATCCGCAAAGAAAAGAATCATCGCCCAATATTATTGAGACCTAGGTTTACAAAGGACTACACAGGAAAGCGGTCAAATGCACATTTTGTGCATTGCTAAAGTGCTCGGTGATGGTTGGCCTTCATCGCCGAGTTGCAATTTGATGCAAAAAATTCCATGATTTTGCATGGACTATTTAAGCAATTTTGGAAAAGAACATTGTACATATTATTCTCTTCAGAATTTTAGATAGAGAGAGAGTGAGATTAGGATACTTAGAACATCCTTGCTCAATAGTATAAGGGAGAGAGTTTCAAGCTTTTGGAGGCATAAATTTATAGAGATTAGCTTGCTAAAACCAAATTTTCTCTTTTAATCCCTGTTACCCATGTACGCAGCTGCAAATATTGGTATTGAATCTTTAATTTCAAGCATGAGTAGTTAAAACCCCCATGTTGGGGGTGTGCAATTGATATGGGTATTGGATTTATATTGTTGGGTCTTTGTTATTTTGACTATATTGTTGTTAATTTGAGTGAATTTATATCCATTGCTTAGTTTCATTTATAATCTCAAGGTTGCAAACTTGGGATTTACTGTAGATCTCTAATTATTGCTTTATTCTAAGTAGTTAAAGTATGGAATAGATGTATTAACTAGAAATCTTTTGGGGTTTCATTTGAATATCATACCTATGGGTTTAATAGCTAAGGTATTAGGTGGTTTGTTGTGATTTCTCAAACCAGACATTTCCTAGAGTGATCCGCATATATTATCATAATTGAATCATGTGAAACAACTTTGTGTCATAA
This sequence comes from Solanum aculeatissimum, assembly GCA_038996855.1. Lineage (NCBI taxonomy): Eukaryota > Viridiplantae > Streptophyta > Magnoliopsida > Solanales > Solanaceae > Solanum > Solanum aculeatissimum. The sequence goes on along the minus strand of JBCEWC010010580.1, from coordinate 642 downwards.
TTGGACTGAGGTTACCAACATCCTAGCCTAATCACTCATCTTTAACTCAATTAGTCAAATATTAGACCTAGCTTAGTAGATCTAGTCTCATATTTGCACATCCCCAACATCCCTTTATATCTGTTGTTTAGTTTTCTAAATTAGTTATTGATTGTTGAATCTCAATCTTTAATTATTGTAACCCCCCATTTGAACCTACAATTGCCTAATTTAAAGAAATACTTCTCCTTTTTAACTACTATTCCTTGTAGAATTCAACCCTGACTCTAATGTTGGGTAATATGTTGAAGACGCCCGTCCCTGCTTTCTTTGAGTGGTAGGATTGAGCATGCATAAAAAATGATGTCGTTGTCAGGGAATGGTGTTACTTCTTGACTAAAGTGTTTGTTGAATTTAGTTCTTGTAATTGAATTTTACTGTTTTCTTATTGTTTTTGTTATTGATAATCAGGTGTTAAGATGGAGGACGACGAGAGTGTCCACGGTGATAACATCGGAGATGTGAATGATTTTTAGAATGTTGATTGAGATTAGGTGGGAAACACAGAACCAATCAGTTGCTTCCATGTCACGACCCGGATAGGGGGCCTAGATGTGACATGGCGAAAGAGGACCCGAAGACCCTCAATCAAGCCATCATAGC
>JBCEWC010010579.1:0-17503 GCA_038996855.1 Solanum aculeatissimum | reverse complement strand
AATTTAATATTATTAACATAATAATAAAAAAGATGGTGAAAAGACGATTTTGTCTAAAGAGAAGTCTTTTAATGAAGAACAAAAAGTTCAATCAACATTTCACTTTTAATATAGTATAATAAAAGATATAGATATAGATATAGATAGATAAAAGGGGTAAAAAGTATTTTCCTGCTGTAATTTTATTTTTAAAATTAAGTATTTTATTTGAAAAATAATTACTCCCTTAGAAAAGATAGGTCCACTAGTAGTATTCCGTATCTTCATTTATTTGTTGCAAGCCAAATAGTTTTGTTTTCGTGGTGAAATTGGAGCGGGATCCATGCAGGACCTTTTCAAAAGTTTGGCACAGAAAATCGGTGACGAAAGTTGTCTAGGTTAAAGGTTGAATCAATTTTTCGCGGTAGAAGCGTTGATCTCATCGTTTTCCCACATGGGTATGCCTGCTCTCTTCCATTTCCATTTTTATGTCTTCACATTGGGTATTTTGGATCAACTATTGCCGCAAATGCACGCATGCAATGTTGAAATTTAGAGATTTAATTGTTGCATGTGATAATATAATATGATGTGCCGGACAGAGTTGAGAATCATATGATTTGCTTTCCAAATTTGTCGCCTTAGGGTGATAATATATGGATTCTTATGCAAGGAGATTGGTTTTGATAATTTAGTAGACATGTACATGTTTTAATTGATAAAATTTCATGCCTATTTAGGATGGACCTTATCACTTAAAAGCTTGACTCTCTCGCCTTCAGCTTTTGGATGAAATGTCAACTCTTTCTCGTTTCTATCTTACTATATATATATATATATATATATATATATGATGATACCTGTGGATTTTATTTGTTTCCAAACAATGGGTGCTGGTTCAATCTAAGGCTTCTTGCTGACTTTATGATATATGCTTTCAGATAAAAAGGATGAATGTTGTTCCACCCACCTCATTGATGGGGATGGGGTCTTCAATGTTGCTGGAGTGGAGACTTTCATAAAGGAAGTTAAATTGGTAGAATGTGGTCTTTCATATGCTGTAGTATCCATTATGGGCCCACAGAGTAGCGGTATTAGTTCTTCCTAGATAAACTCAATTGCTATCTTCCATTTTCCAGTTTGTAATCTACTAGTGTAAATTTGTCTTGTTGGTCTGTCTGGCCGTATCTCTAACTTCAAATGAGTCTATTCCAGGGAAAAGTACACTGTTAAATCATTTATTTGGTACAAACTTCAGAGAGATGGATGCTTATAAAGGAAGGTATGGGTTAGTCATTTAGCTTGTCATAGTAATTCTATGTATCCTATAAAAGCAGGCATTATTAATATTCTTTTCAGGTCACAAACCACAAAAGGTATCTGGATGGCTCGATGTGTTGGGATTGATCCGTGCACCCTTGTTATGGATTTAGAGGGTACTGATGGGAGAGAGCGTGGAGAGGTTCGTCAAACTGACTTTCTCGATGATGATTTACTTACCCACACTCTTTTTCGCCCATGCTTGGTTTCAATGTAGCCCCTATGACTGTTTATATAAAACACCATGTGTTTCTCCCAAAGTGTTGTACTCTGTTGTGCAGCTGCATATGTATAGTTATTGCATCCTAATATGTACACTGTTTGTCCTTTTGCTGCCTTGTCCTACTACTTTTCTGGTGTAAAGCGATTTATTCCAATTTGGTATCCACACTCACAACTTCCTTTTGGCCGTGATCTACAGTACTTCACTGAGATAATTGAGAACAATTTTCAACAATCTGTTTTTGTTGGAACAGTTTCCATGGATTTGCTGGTCTATGATATCTTTTAAATTCAACTTCCCTCATCTCTCTGTAGACATAATCATTTCTGTGTTAAACCTGTCTATGGATCCACTGTTAGCTATATTATATCGGTAATTGTCAAATTTCTATGACTGATTTGTTGTCACCAAGTTTCCTGCTATCAATGCTCATTGAATGCTCCCTATGTATCTCATTCAGATTTTATGTCTTGTATAGGATGACACTACATTTGAGAAGCAAAGTGCCCTATTTGCGCTAGCTGTTTCTGATATTGTACTAATCAATATGTAAGTTCTTTGTAGTGTGTGATTACATGCACTTGAGGTAAATTAAAACCAGAAAAAAGAATATCCAAATGGACAAGCTGTTTAAAAGTTTCAAATTCAGGTGGTGTCATGATATTGGGCGTGAACAAGCTGCAAATAAGCCTCTTTTGAAAACTGTTTTTCAGGTATAGTAACCGATGGTACCTTGTCTGAATATTTTGAATCACTGTTTTACTGATTAACCTTAACAGGTTATGATGCGGTTATTTAGTCCTCGTAAAACAACACTGCTGTTTGTTATACGCGATAAAACAAGGGTAGGTTCCTTCTTCTCTCATGTATGATTTTTCAGTTGAAGATATTCCTACATTGATTGTATCCAGCGATTGTTGAAAAGATTGTATAACTAGTTGATTTTCCCATTGTATTTTTAGACTCCGCTTGAAAATTTGGAGCCTGTTTTAAGGGAAGATATTCAGAAGGTACATATCCATGTTTCATAGTATTACGTAATATTGTAGACTCTATTGTTTATTCATATTCACCTCTATTTGATGTAGATATGGGATTCCGTCCCAAAGCCAAAAGCTCATGAGGAGACACCTTTAAGTGAATTCTTTAACGTGAGTCTCTTCAGTTAAGATCTCTCATAAATTTCTTGTTGTATGATTTTCTCTGATGCATATGCATGTACTGAAATTGATTGATATGTCCAGGTTGAGGTTGTTGCTCTTTCTAGTTATGAAGAGAAGGAAGAGCAATTTACAGAGCAGGTAGACACAAATCAATTACTGTGAAATTAGTTGATCGTTTTATCTCCCTTTTTGCCAACATACTCAGATAACCAATTCTTTTGTTTGAGCTTTGGGTTATTAGATTATGTTTATCCTTGTTATCCTTGTAAAGGTGGCTAGTCTAAGACAGCGATTCTTTCATTCTATTGCACCTGGAGGTCTTGCTGGAGATAGACGAGGAGTTGTTCCTGCTTCAGGCTTTTCATTTAGTGCGCAGCATATGTGGGAGGTTGTAAAGGAGAATAGAGACCTTGACCTCCCTGCCCATAAGGTTATGCGCCCTGAATCTGCTCAAAAAGTTTCAGTTGATCATTTATATCATTGTTGATGTGCTTGATTTAAAACTAAATACAGGTCATGGTAGCTACAGTGCGCTGTGATGAAATTTCCAATGAAAAATATGACTCTTTCACAACAAATGAGGTGTTTGAATTGTAATTAATATTTAGTGAATTGTACATTGTTCTTTTCCATCAAACAATTTGAACATCGACATGTAGTGATTTATCTATTGTTTTAGGAGTGGTGTCAATTAAAAGAGGCCGTGCAATCTCATCCCGTTGGGGGCTTTGGGAAGAAGCTTAGCTCAATTTTGAACACTTGTTTATCTGAGTAAGAACACTATCACATTTTGCATTCTTTATAGCTCTATGCATGTATCTTTTCATACATCCAAATGAGTTTCTTGCCTTTCTCGTTCTTTTTCATACACACCAAAGTAGCTGTACTACATTTCAGATACCAAGTGACGATAGGAAGGAGAATCTTTATGTCTGAGGGAAGCATATCTATATGGTGATATTTCTTAAAGTTCTCTTTCTTTCCCTAGAGAAGGAAGCATCCGAGAACTCTTGCAGAGAGAGGGGACCACAAAATTGTGTTTGATCACTACACTGTTAATAAGGCTATGGTATTGTGTTATTGATAAGTCTTAGTTTTGGGTTTGCCTGGTATAGTTCAATGTAAAGAGCCTGGATCCATACCTGGTAATACTTTTAAAAACACATAAAACAAATTGTAATGTGAAAGAGATTTTAGGACAATAAGAAGACCGGCAAATATTTGCTTCTGTAACAATTTAATTTGGAATGGTTTTTGGTCAGTTACATTTGTTATTCTGTAAACAACGTATCCGGTTTCCACATTTGGGATGGAACAGATTCAGCCATACAAATTTCTCTCTCATTTCTTCATTAGTCGGATTAAAAACAATACAGTTCAAGCTATAAGCAAAGTTGAACCTGTGCATCATTCTGGAATTATGCAGAATCATGTTTCATATATGCATAATTCTATACTCTTCTTCCTTGATATAAATGTTACAAACTTGTTTGCATATTGACAAGACTAATCATGTAGCAGAGTATAAGATTTTTTTATTTTTAGATATGACGCTGAGGCTACATTCTTTGACGAAGGAGTGAGATCTTCAAAGAGAAAGCAGTTGGAAGAGAAATTGCTTCAGGTAATGCACTAGACAATTCTCTCCCCTAAACTTGTTTCAGTGTGCAAAACTTGGTGGATTTCTTTTGTTGAGAACAGCTACTAGGACTTCCTAGACTTAACGAATTTGATGCTAATTTTGCAGTTACTTCGTGAACTGCTGATATCATTGCATTTTCCATCCGCTCTAGAAAAATTTATGCTCCTGCCATTTCAGTTTATATGATGGTGTTTGCCTAGGAAAGTTTAAGATAATCATTTTGACTTATGTGCTCTTTAAGTGAAAGTGGAAAACTTAGTAAGACAATGGATGGAAGTTAGTTGCATAGATAAAATTTCAGATCAAAGTTCAGAGACTCTTCCATGAGTTTCATCTGCATTCCTAACAATTTTCCATCATTCCTACATTCAAATGTCACTGTGTGTGGATACAAATGTTTGAAATGGAAACAATCCTTTTGCTTATTAATTCAAATCGTCACTTGGTATGTTTGAAACAACCCCTTTGCTACCAAAGTAGTTTTAGTTGATCCTTAGAATGATGTATCAACTAATCTTTATTAACCTGTACAATAAAGATTCTCATGCAACTGGGTGATCATTGCAGAAATATGCAACTTGGCGCAGGGAACACTGCATACATCATGCTCCTTCTGAGATGGGCATCTTCTCTAACCAAGAAAAAACATTCTTTAACCAACCTTATGATTCATCCTTTTTTTCTGCTGTAGCTTATCCAACCAGCCTACCAATCTATGCTGGGGCGCATACGATCTGATACTTTGCAAAGATTCAAAGAAGCATTTGATAAGGAATTGAAGGGAGGTATAGGGTTCGCAATGGCCGCTCGTGAGTGCACTGGGACTTTTATGTCCCAGTTTGATGAAGAATGTGCAGGTACAGGAATAACCTGTCATTGCTGTAACCCCACTCTATTTAGTCTGTTCCACAGACAAGATCATCTTATCTGTCAGTATTGATCATGCTTTAGCGAACACCTAACTGAGCTTGTAATTACTATAGTGAACAAAGACAAAAGATTGGTGGCTGATATATTTTCCTAGCGTAATATGTTGAGCTTAGTCCCAGCAAACTGCTTTTTGAAATTAGTATACTGATACAATATTTTTCAGATGCTGTTATTGACCAAGCGAAATGGGACTCATCCAGAGTTAGGGATAAACTCAAGCGTGATATTGATGCTCATATCGCTGAAGCTCGTACCACCAAGCTGGCCGAAGTTACTACTCTCTATGAGGTATGAAATTTAATAACCTGTACATCTTAGTCCTTGTGGTACATCTCAAAATTTACTAAAACTCGGTTAATCATTGCTACTGTTTGATACTGGGATTTTTAGATCCAAGTAACTTGACGTTTGCCAGGAAAAGCAAGTTTAATATGACAATAAATTGTCATCTGATAGCTGAATGGCTCTTACAACATTCTTGATATCAATAGATACTACTTTGTTACTACTGAATCTTAGATGATATCTCCTCCGTTCAATTTTACTTGTCCACTTTGGACTCTGCACATCCCTTAAGAAATAATGATTATTATGAGTATGTTACCACAATACCCATATTAATTGATGTATAGTCTTAGGTCTTTGGAAAATGATTTGGAGAATAAACAATTAATGTTGAAGGTAAAATTGAAAAAATAATTGTCTTTTCTTGATATATTAAAAGTGAAATCTATTTCTGGAATAGTGGACAAGTAAAAGTGAACGGAGGAAGTACAACAATAACTGAGGGAAGCCTTTTGAGATCGACTGTATCTTTAGATGTTATCCTGGCACTGAATGAGAGTTTTTGTCTAGACAAAACTAAATGATGCATTAGCTGGACCTGTTGAGGGTCTTTTAGATGGAGCTGGTGATGATACATGGCCAGCAATGAGGAAACTGCTTCAGCGTGAGACTGACACAGCACTCTCTGGTTTTTCGGCTGCACTTTCTGGTTTTGAAATGGATGAACAAACGAGAGATAGTATGGTTTTGAGATTGAGGGATTATGCACGAGGAGTAGTTGAAGCAAAGACAAAGGAAGAAGCTGGAAGGGTTTTGATTCGTATGAAGGATAGGTACTGATATATTGATTGTCTTGTTCTGGAGTTCTGACATTGAATATTTTCTTACAAAACATGCTACTGACTTGAAAATTATGACAGGTTTTCAATGTTGTTTAGCTATGATTCTGATTCAATGCCACGTATTTGGACTGGAAAGGAAAATATTCGAGCTATAACCAAAACTGCCAGATCAGCTGTATGACTGACTGAATTTATCTTTCTTTTCTCTCGTGTCATTTAAGGTCTGAATATCACATAAGTCTCTGTTCTTTAAATTCTCTCCCAGTCTTTGAAGATCCTGTCAGTTATGGCTGCAATTCGTCTGGAAGATGAACGTGATAGCATAGAGAATACACTGATTGTTGCTCTTGGGGATGGAAAGTCAGGTGCTTCAACCAAAAAAGGCACTGAATCACTTGATCCTCTGGCCTCTAGCACTTGGAATGAGGTAACTTGCTTAGTCAATAATTTGGTTTATCTTAGAAGTTATTTACAAGAAGAGAGCAAGATTATTCAAGTTATGGTCAAAGTGACTTCATAGAGTTCATACAATATGAATATTTTCTTTGACCCATCAACTATGTTGTCAATTTTTATCAGTGCAATACTATTTTTTTGGGGACGTATTAGTGCAGTACTATATATACCCTCTATGCTAACCTTGCTGCTTGGTCTAACATTTGCATTTATTTACCCTTCTCATTTTGGTACTTAGACCTGCAAGATTAGAAAGATGCATGCAGATGTTCGTCTCTTGAAATTACACTTCAATTGAGTAATCTTTCTTTTCTTCCTTATTTGACCTATCTTATATCATTTTTTGGTTCAATTTTGATTGCAGGTCTCTGCATCAAAAACTTTGATCACACCTATCCAATGCAAATCACTGTGGAAGCAATTTAACACTGAGACTGAATATGTTGTTACACAGGCCATTGCTGCTCAGGCACGTTATCCTACATATTGCGCACATCTATGAGCTTTTTAGGACTTCACTCTTTGTATACTTAATTTATTTGTCAATATGGCATATTATAAAACTCCAAATAGCTAGAAGGTATGCGGTGATGTCTGGAAACATACTACTGAATGGTATTAGCAATAGGTTTAATACAATTTTGTTCATTAAACAATAGAGATTTGATATTCGTGTACCAAAGAATTTGAGGGGGTGAGTAGCTTTTTGTGCTTGGTGGTTGATTACCTGTTGTTCTAGGAAGAAAGGTGCTAGTTTTGAGTGGTGATAAGTTGGAATAGACCTACGTGAAGAGTCCCAACCTTGGTCCTTTAAGGGATAGGTGGTCCCTTCAATATGACTTGTGCAATCCTTTCTCGTGAACTACTTTTTGGGGTTGAGTTACTCTCAAGTGCCATATCTTAAAATGGTATAAGAGTGGGACCCATTCTAATTCTTATTTCCGATGTTTGGACCCATATTAAATTGTGCACACTCCAGACGTCCAACCCTGGGCGTGAGGATGTGTGTGTGTGAAGAGTCCTACATTGACCCTTAGTGATCTCTTTAATATGACTTGGGAAATCCTCCCTAACTTTTGAGGTTGACTTATGCCCAAGTGTTATAACTTAACACTACCTTTAGTTGATTTTCAGGTCAGGGAAAGTGATCTTGAGGCATGCCTAAGCCTTGAAATGAGGCATAGCACTGTCATAGCACTTTGCAAAGATAGGTGCCCACCACAGGAGGCACCAAGGCATGCGCCTCAATAATGACAAACCAACCAATATTTTTTTCTTAGGTTAATACGAGGTATTCTGTCTTGACAACTGTGACATTGTGTCACGACCGAGCATAGGGTCTAGGTGCAACACGATGAATGGGAAACCCGAAGGTAACCCAAACAAGCCTCTAAGCATATCTTTTGCACATCTTGGTTGTGGAATATAAAACAAGCATCAACAAGCAATTCTAAGGCAAATCGGGGCTTTGGACTCACGCTATAGGGATAAATAGGGGAAAGGAATTTACATAATCCAATCACAAGCAAAGTAATAGGGGGGGAAGGTAAGTATGACTTAAGCTATGGGGAAGTAGAGACTTAGGAACATCTTCACTTTCCATCATCATCAACAAAATCAAATAACATCAAATAGCATCACGTAAGGGATAGGGTCTAAAGGATACATCTCCATAAAAGCTCAACATCCCATAATAGGTACATAGCATAAGTATCCAACAACACCTCTAAAACATGAGTAGGATGGGGGCCAAGACATGTCCCAGGCTCACCCTTAAAGTACAAAGTAAAAATGAAAGTGTCTCAACATAAGCAAGAATGAAAATGATCTTGCCCTTGAACTAGAGGACTCACCACAAGCTAAGATATTCACGAACCGAGCTAGCCACGAGGAGGAAGATGGATAGGAACGTCGGTCCCTACATGGTTAGATCATGTAGGAAAAAGTATGTGTTAGTACTTGGAATGTACTAGTATGTGGGATGTAATGCAACAATAGATAATGAACTTCATAAACAAGATGCATAATCATATATAATAGAATATAAGCTCAATATGTCATGAATGAGGATGCTTTAATGAAAACTTGCATGAAACATAAAACATAACTTCTTTTCATCATACTTATGTGGGAGGAGACCATAACCGACATACAAGACCATGAGAGCTACTACGTGGATTCCAATAAACTCCTTCCATTGGGAAAAGGCCAATGGACTCCTTCCATTGGGAAAAAAGGAATCTACTTGCCCAGGTAGAACTCCATAAACTTCGCAATTGCATCTTTAATGAATAATATAGCTTAGGTGGATCCATTAGCCTAGCCTACAAGGGCTCATATGGTGGCACATAGTTAATGAGACAAAGGGTTGCTACTAGGATTCCCTTACCGAATCCCATCTCAATGCCCCATTCGGTGCTAAGGCATTCCCACATAATACATTTGAAAACATATGCATACTCATAGTCATTTATAAACTTAAAAGCATAACTTCATCATCATCATATATAAAGAGTAGCTCATCTAAACTTGAGATCCAATATGTGAGAATTGTCCTTATCACAAGGGGATCTATCTTTTGGTGAGAATTATCCTTATCACCATCTTTAATTTTAACTTGAGAGATTCAAAACATCTTAACTTTAACTTTCATAAACTTTCATAACTTGTAATTGAACCCTCATCTTTGAAGATCATACTCCCTTAGAAAACTCGATATGATAATAGGGTGGGATCATGCAAGCTTTAAATCATGAAACTCAAGAGGACTATGCATCAACGTAATGAAAATCATCAACTTAAATCATTCTTAAACAACCCATCACAATCATACATATCATCTTTCAAAATTAGATATAGAAACATGAAATTCATCTCATAAAATCATCAACTTTGTAATATAACTCATGGTATCATAACTTTCATAGCTTTGAATCTCATAAAATAGGTCATCATAGAAAACCCTTGAAATCAACTCATGCAATTTCGTGCAATAGAAGATTTTTAACATAATTCATGCTTAATAGAAGTAATTGGAAGTACCCATAAGAAATTACCATTGAAACTTGAAGGAATTTGTAAAATAGGTTTTGGGACTTCATGGGTGGAAGAACCCATGGATGATAGAAACTCACATACCTTTAAACTTGAATCTTTAATGAAGAAGGCTTGAAGAATCTTTAGAAACCTTTTGGAAGCTTTGTCTTCAATAGAGGAAGCTTGATCCCCAAGAAATTGGAAGAACTTGATGGAGGATTTAGGGAAGATTTAAGAGTGTTTAGAGAGAGATTTAGGGCTAAAAATAGGAGAATTTTCGAGTATTTACGTATATAAAGGTGTTGGATTAAGTCTCAACTGTCCTCGCTTCATTCCGGAGAAGTTCGAAAAAATTTACACACTGCTGGAGCACAGGCCCGACGCCTGGTCCCCTACCGTGTAAGTTTTCGTGAACTTCAATTTTTCCTTAGTTTTGGCCAGGAATGAGTTTAGGACACTTTTGTACTATGGGGGAACAAGTGGGCAACGTTGACTTGTCGCACACTCTTCTGGTTTGCGCAATTTCATGCGAAAAATTATTTTTCGATACGGGTGACCTAAAAATCAAAGGTGACCATGTGTTACACATTGAAGCACATAGAAAATCCAACAAAATGATATATTTTATGGAAATAAATAAAATAAAAAGATATGGTATATGTATCTATGAGTCATCGGACCAATTTACAAGGAGGAGAATGTTTTGGATACTTACACTAGTGATTAAGAACAAAAAATTATAAAATATAAAGAAACTAGGTACTTAATTAGATTAGAAATTTCAATTGCAACTTAAAATTTGCATCATAAAATAGGATGGTCTCTGAATTTGATGCTTTTATATCGTATGGAATATTTCAATATTTCACTTGATTGAAAATCTTGCAGTTGCTCTACTCACATAATTGTTGTTTGCATTCTATATTATTTTTCTTGCATCAGTTATATATATGAACGTGCATATCTACGTTGCTCAGACTCTTCAAAAATATCGATGGATGCGAGTCGGATACTCCCAAAATAGTGTATTTTTGGAAAATCTGATATGGGTGCGGTAACATTTTTGGAGAGTTGGACCAACATAGGTGCATATATACACATACATATAGTATTTTATATATTACTCCCTTCATCCCATTTTATGTGGCATCCTTTGACTTGGCACGATGTTTAAGAAAAAAAGAAAGACTTGTGATAGTTGTGGTCTAAAGCAATCCTTAGATATTTATGTTAGCTGAGATTCATTTCATTAAGGGTAAAAAGGGAATTTTAAAGTTAAATTGTTTCTAATTATAGTAAGGTGACATTCTTTTTAGGACGGATTAAAAAGGAAAGGGTGCCAAATAAAATGGGACTGAGGGAATATTCATTTTGCACCTTTTTAACTAAGGCAGACATGTCAATTGCACTTTGCATTTAAAGTCTCTTTTTTATTTTATTTTATGTTTTTCGCATTTGATAACACTTTTCAGTACATTTGAATCAAACAATTTATAGATTTTATCTCTGGCTTAAGAAAAGTTCCAAATTCGACTAACATTACCCTGTTGCCTTTTAATTTGATTCTCAATGGTTCTCTGAGCCTGTTAATTGTATGTTAACATAGCAGTTTTTGTTTGCATGAGTTATGACGTCTCTATTTGATATCTTCATCAAGATAAAGTTTTCTCTGCAGGGTTGTAATATTGATAGACTCCTTTGTGCTTAGCTTCTTATTGTCGATTTTAAACTTTCAGGAGGCCAGCAAGAGAAACAACAATTGGTTACCACCTCCATGGGCAATTGTCGCATTGCTTATTCTGGGGTTCAATGAATTCATGACATTATTGAGGTAGAAGTTTCTCAACTTATTCTTCCTTCTCTATCTAGAGAATTGAATAACTTATTCAGTATTTTTAGTTTAGACCTTGAAATGGAGGTTGAGATTAACTTGCTAGGATATACTCTTTTAGCCCGTACAAACCCAAATATGGACTGATGTAGGTTCAACGTATTTTGACCCATCTTGAATTATGTCCCTCACGCAACCTGTGAAGTTTGGGCGGGTTATGCAATTTGGACTGATTTTGACACCCTTAGTTATGATACCACTTAGTTTGACTAATAGAGACTTTTATATCAGCTTGATGAATGGGGTGTACCCACCGGGATCCCATAGCTCATGTTGGTTTTTACTCTTTTCAGAAATCCTTTGTATTTGGGAGTCATATTTGTTGCCTTTCTACTAGTGAAAGCCCTCTGGGTGCAACTGGACATCACTGGTGAATTTCGCAATGGTGCTGTAAGTATTGAATCTGATTTGTTAAAAATTCAGTTTTGTTGTATTAGAAGCAGTTTGACCAAATAGCTGCTAACGTCTCTCTGCCTTTGCTGATCACATAGTGTATTATCGTTGTTACCTTCCTCAAGTATGACACGTCATATCATTTTCTGTTGCAACTTTCTACTAGAATTCTGTTTTCACGCAAAACTAGAATTGCCACACAAATTAGTTGTAATCTTACAATGTGTCTGCAAAGGCGAGACATATTTGTACCTTCCTTTCTATTCTGCAACATGTTCAGAGTTAAACTATTGAGATTTGGACGAAAGGGGTTTATACTATATGTGAATCAATATAAAAACTTGGTACAAAAACGTGATTGGTGCACTTCCATTACAATGTGGAAAGCTTTCAAAGTAACAATCGTTTTCTTACCTGATCTTGGATATATGTGTTGACAGCTTCCTGGATTTCTCTCTTTAGCAACAAAGTTCATTCCTACAGTCACCAACCTTCTTAGACGACTGGCAGAGGCAGGACAAAGGAAGACGAACACTGAACCTCAACATAATCTTACTCCTGCATCAAAACAGAATGAAAACGAGGATGACAAAATGATGTAACAGTGGTGGAGCAACAATGGGTTCGACAGAAGCCAATGATTTGGGGTCGAACTCTACATATATGCACGAAAAACAAGCATAGATAGAATAGATATACATTTCAACATCTAAATATTGGATCTGCAATGAGAAGCAAGTCATGTTTATAGAGCAGTCTCTAATATTCTGTGGCAGCAAGTTTTTATGTTTATAGGATGTCTTGTGGTGCCCTAGTAACTTAGTTGTGGAATAAACTAAGAGGGTCTCCAATTTTTTTCTTGTTTGCCACCAATTTTGTCTTTCAAGAAACTAAGGCACTGATGAAAAATATATACTGTATTTAATGAGATGTGACAATCTTTTCCTGGTTTTGTAATCTATATGGAAAACTTAATATTTCATTGTTGAGTTCCTTTTAAAAAAAAAAAAAAATCTGAAGTCCAAGGACTTCTTATATATGCATGGCTAAGATGTTACCATCTTTCTAGGATTCCTTTGTCTACACATCCATGACTTCCTTTACCAATAAGTTTTGATTTTCATTTTCCCTTCTAAACTACAACACAATAGCATCCACTCAGGGAAGTTATTCAATAATTTTCATCTTTCTTTTGTATAAACTTTCTTATATATATATATGTGTGTATAGGTCAGTTGGCCAAAACATATGAAAATAATATGCCTCTTTCTGTTGTCTAATTTATTGTCGTACAAAGTTTACCATTATTAGCTTCTGCATCACACCTTATTATCTCGATCACCACATGGATAACAGTTCGATTTGGTGGAGATTTGAGGTGGTTTTAATTGAAATTTGAGCCAAACTCCAAGTAAAAGATGAGCATGGAAGAAGATTAGAGGTGTATCCCATATGTATGTATAAGCATAATCTCCATGTTTATTATAAAATAATAGTAAAAAATTATGGGTATTTTTAATAGTTTTTAGAATGTATGGATATAAATCATATTTTTTTTAAATTCAAAATATTTTTCTCAAAAAAAAAAAAAAAACTATGACAAAACACTCGACAACTTTGAAATCTATGGCCAATTGCTAGCTTAAGTTATACCTTGTAATCTTACTTTTTCATTGTCTATAAAATCTAAGGTCTTTACCTCAAATTTTAGACACTCATACTGACTCCCTTCAAAATTGTTTGGGAGAATTACTAGCAAATAATGTCACAAAAAATAGCACTTTGGCAGTTGGTTAAAAGTAAGTCTAAAATGTTTGACTAAACTTCTTTATTAGCGGACACTAGAATAAAAAACTCTTAATCAAAGGCCTCGGATTCAAGGCCTGGATATGAAGAAAATTTTGTTGGAAGTGTCATTCACAAATGGACCCTGCAGTATGTCATTTGAATTTAGTCAAAGCTCCAATATGAACTTCTAAGGGTCGGAAAATAAAAAAACACTAAAACGAAAGGGAAAATAAAAATAAATGAAATCGCTAGAAGGAGGGCTTGAACCTCCGACCTTGTGGTTAACAGCCACACGCTCTAACCAACTGAGCTATTCCAGCTTACTGATCTAATGGTGAACTATATTTTATTTATTGAAAGAGTATTTAAACTATATAGAACATACTATAAGTTCACAAGAAATAACAATTCAAGATATTTTTAATGTATATAAAAAACTTAAGGTGAAAAGAAAAGTTTATCTGACTATCGAAAAGCAAAAAGTGCATCATAATTTGAAACGGAGAGAGTATAATTTAGGAATAAGAATATGTATGTGTCATGTCATATATTCATTGAGTTGATGTGGACGTTGAACTTGAATAATGCTGGCTCAATAGTGTAAACTAAAAGGAACGTGTCTTAGGTCCCAAATTTGAAGGGCTCCATTTTTCAAAATAATAGTTTATATTATTTTTTTAAAATAAATTATTCAGTATTATTTATAAAAAAAAAAGTAAATTTTCATATAAATAAAAAAGTTATTAGAAAGAATTGAAGTACTATGTCTCAGGAAAGATAATATAAATTGATTATATTATCAAATTGAAAAAAAAATATTAAAAGAAATTAATTATATATAAGTTATTAATAAATTTTTAAAGTTTAACCTCTCCATTTAGTTTGCTTACAGCTAGTAATAATTTTATTAGATCAACAAATTTGAATGCATTTGTTGCTGTAAAGATTGTAATGCTATTAAAATTTGTTAGAAAAGAATGAACTTAACAAGGAAAAAAATTCTACATATTAGTCACAAGAGAGGAAATCGGAATTTTTAGTTTATGAATTTTGAAAAATGCAACTAATTGGATTTTGATAACTTATTTATATATATTAAGGATTTGTTTGGAAAATCACCTGGTAATTGAAATTGGTGTAATTATTAAGATAGTATATTAACAGTCTAGTAATTACTGAGACTTGTTTGTTTGTCATAATGTTATTACAGTATAATTATAAGTATGATGTTTAGTTGCACAAGTATAATTACGAGGTTATATTAAATTTTAAAAATAAAAATTAATTATCTAAAATTAAAAATTTATATTAGACAAATAAGGACACTTATAAATAATATTAATTTAATTATTCAAGATATATATCGTCTTTTGAAAATATATTAATCAATAAATATATGTTCTTAACTAATACTATAAAAAATCAATTTATATTTTCCAACTAATATATTTTAATTAAATTAATCATATTTGTGATCTACTTAGACAACATCTTGCTTCGAACATAGGAGTTGCTAAGAGTAAAATTCAAGAAAAAGAGTCGATTGTATGGGAAATCTTTCAAGAAGTTATGTAGGGACATCCTGTATTGCTGAATAGAGCACCCACATTGCATAGATTAGGCATACATGCATTCCAGCCCGTTTTAGTGGAGGGGCACGCTATTTGTTTACATCCATTAGGTTGCAAGGGACCTAATGTCGATTTTGATGGAGATCAAATGGCTGTTCATGTACCTTTATCCTTGGAGGCTCAAGTAGAGGCCCATTTTATGTTTTCTCATATGAATCTTTTGTCTCCGGCTATTGCGGATCTCATTTCCGTACCAATGCAAGATATGCTTATTGAACTCTATGTATTAACGCGTGGAAATCATCGAGGTATTTGAAATTAAAAATACAAGATTTATACGAACATCATTAAATGTATGTTTGATAAAAATATTAATATTATAAATATAATGTCATGATAAAATTATTAAAATATTTGACGAAAAGATAATCTATCAAATCTGTCTAAAAAATAAATGGTTTGTAACATGAAATATCAAACTAATACTACTAATACAAATAAAACTAAAAGTATAACATAATTCTAAATTCAAAATAAAAAATTTAACATAATACTCTTAGGTCAAATTTTAACATTAAGTTAATAAATATGATTTAAAAGGGGAAAAACGTAAGTTTATAACTTTATTCAACAATGAATTCAATGTTAATTTAAAAATTAGAATACTAATAAAATCTTGCTAAAGAAAAAAATTAACATAAATAAATAAAAATGATAATATGAAAAATTGCATGAAATCACATGAAGTAAAGGTCGAGAATAAGAAGGAAATGAAAAATAAATATTATAAAATAAAATATATTTTTAAAAACATTAGAATAAAAACTTAAAAAAATAGAAATTAAAAAATGAAAATAAAGAAAACAAAAAATTATAAATAATCACCTAGTAATTACACCATATAATTACCTGTAATTCACAGTCTTCTCCTGTGAATTGGAGAGTGTAATTACACCCTACCAATTACACCTATAACTGATCAAATAATTACATAGTCAACCAAATAGGTCAAACAGTGTAATTACACCAAATTCAATTACCAAGGTGACTTTCCAAACAGATTTTGAGTGAATTCTTAAACACAAATATAAAGTTTGATTGAAAGATCTTATGCAAATAGAGGGACTTCAATGTGATATAAATTATCAAAAAATGACAAAACATCGATAAGACAAACATGGGTGATCACTGATCCGATGCTTCGAGCAGGCCAATTCTTCAGGGTGTGGCGAGTGGTGCGTATAAGGCCGAGTACAAATTCACTGAAGCAAATATCACTTTGTGTCATTTGCCATTTTCTAGCTAAAGGCTACATCATATGACCATATGATGAGTTTATCGAATTCAGATTACATCAATAAAGACTAGGCATTTTCTTGTCATCTAACTTCTGGATTCATCGTAACCTGCTCGGGTCATGCAAGAGTGCTACAAGATAGCAAAAGTTATTTTATTTTGAATGATTCAAATAATTGTTGATAGTTTTTAGGAGTTGTTGATTTTCTGTTATTAGTGCCTAAAATGTAGTAGTTAGACATTTTATTTTTTCTTTCTTTTGATTATAAATAGAAAAAGACTGAATAAAACAAAGATAGTCCTTTTATCCAATATTTATTATTCTCTTTTGCTTCTTATTTTACTTTTTCAGTCACTTTATTTTTTGTTCTAACTGTTAAACAACAACAATTGGTTATGGGAGGCAGCGGTACCGGGATCGGTCCAACCTGACCGAAATTTACCGGTCTTATTGGTGAAGCAATTATTCGGTACCGGGAGCGGTAACTCTGGTACTTTCTACCCTTACCTTGCCAGTCCGGTATAGTCCGGAGTCGGACCGGTAATCCGGTAGTAATTTTTTTTTTAAAAAGGTTAAAATTTGAATTTAAAGTTGTATACTACTTGTATAGTTGTATTTAATATAAAAGTTCAATTTATTATTGTCAATTTTTAAAATATATAGATTTTTTAAAAATTTCAAACTTCA